>DWPT01004884.1:0-12758 GCA_018251895.1 Agathymus mariae mariae | reverse complement strand
GGCGTAGGCTGAGTGTCACCTTTTTCATTGGTTTTCGCTGAAATTTCATTTTTAGAAGCTGTTCTTTAAGGGCTGCTGTAGCGATTATGTTACGAAATAAATATTTTTCTCCCCCTTTTCCGTTTTTGATTATCAAATTATAATTTGCACTTTAATTGTAAAGTATTTATAGTGTTATCTATATTGTTAGTAAAATTGTAGGTATATATAGTTGTGATTTATCATAAAAAAGATTTCATTTCTGTCTTTGTATACAGTACAATACAAATCTTAGTATTATGCTGAATAAAAAATAACTCACAATTAGTTTACATATTTAAGATAAAAAGTATTACTGTGACCGGTTCCTATTTCGGTCAAATCAAGCCACCAGTTATAATAAAAAATTGTATTAACCTCTCCAAGTCTTGTATGCTACAAAGCAAAGGTCACATCATTATAATCTGAGGACTACGTGACCGACCGAAATGGCGGCCATTGCTATTTCGACGTTCGTTATTTGAAATTTCTATTCTCTTGTCGTAATAAAATCATGCGCGCACGCATGCGGACCGCTCGTTCCAAATTGTAATTGTTTAGTAGTTTTATCTTCCACGTGTAGGTTTACGAAATATTACCAAGATATTGACTGTTGGCACAGTGCAATTTCAGTTTAGTAATAGCTATTCAATACTGGCCGAACTGTTATTATAGAACAGGAGAAAAAAAAAACTTGTCTCTGTCGATTTTGATCGTATTTAAAACTAATAACAAACAAACAAATATCTAGTTTAGTCCATTAATTATTTCGGGGCTGCGTTTTTCTGTTTTGAATATTAAAAACATATTTATTGCAGAAAATCAGTCACGATTTTGCATTGCCCTGTAGACATGTCCGTTAAAATGTCTATAATATTATTTATTTTTTATCCCTCTGGAAAATAATTATCGAATAAATGTAGTGGAACATTTTTACGTGATACGATCACACAACAATAGACAGACAGACAGATATTCTAAAAAATATATGTTTTGGCCTTGTTATTGATACCAGAGCCGACCTGCAACAAATTATGTAAAAAAATGTACAGATTCGTGCCTGTACTGATTTATTATTCCTACAAATAATTCAAAGGCTTTCTTGACAACCGTATGACTGTCAAACGTCTCCTTGGATCCATGCAAGAACCATTAACTGTTCACTGCAGGAATCTCTTGTCGTAGACAATGTAATTCACGGTGTTGCCTTACTGTTCTTTGCTGGATGACAGTGTCACTTCTGTTCGTCTTTGGATTGCCCTCCTCAAAATATTAGCAAAGCTAATCGTGCTTTATATCCTTTTAATAACCAAATTAAAGTTACCTTCAGATTTTATTACATTCACTCATCATTGTCCGCTCTTTTTACCATATTGATTTTTTAAATTTATTTATTCTTATATTTAAAACCTATGTACATGTTGTATACTTTTACTTTTTTACACTTCTAGTTCAAGATACACTCACCTTATCTTCTAAGTTTTCAAGTAAAGACCCTGCAAACCTAATAGTTGCTTATTATGAAATGAGGAATTATTTTTCTGCACTTTTGTATGACCAAGCTCACAACATTTTAAACAACAAATTACTCACAGAGTAACATTAATTTATAAATAACTTCCACACACAAATTTGTAGTATTCATTGCTCAATCCAGATAGGATCTCACGGCGCGAGGCTTACATATATCACCGACCGGCACCTACTGCCCTTCTAATTAGTAATACCAGATACCAATTTGCACTTCGTTTGTTACGACTAACACACGCTTGAGTACTGTCAACAGAAAAAATATATACATATTATAAAGAATAAAACTTTGTTCAACTTAATCTTGAGGCCTGACTCATTTGTCCATTAAATGTTATGGAAAATTTTAACGTTTGTTGTAGATAAAGATGTTAAGTCATTTTTAATTTTCGTCGTATACTCGCATTCGTATATATCGTATGTATGTCTGTGTGTACCCTGTGGTAACCCCAAAGTAAATTTAGATGATACTTAGTTTAATTTATATTATTTATAAGTATCTAGATTTTTTATGGATTTCTAGGAAACTCTTTATCCCAATGAGTACCTTCTTTTTCTTGCTAAGAGGGTAATAATAATCATTGTAAATTACTGTTAAGGATTAAAAAATAATGTTCGAAGTGACTGTGACGTCATTCCGTATGAAATCGCTGCTTGATCGTAGAGAGTAAAGATTCTATCATAGTAGCATAATAGACAAGTGCCCTTATGATCAAGGAGGGTTGTACACAGCAATGTATCTCCACTAAATTGGCGTCTTCTCCGTTATAGAAGGTACCAAAATTTCGTTGAACAATCACTAGAAGGATAGATAGTTTTTTTGCAGACGATACTCTTTGTCAAGTATATTTTGTTAGTGCTCAATAGCTAATTAAGTACAGTTTAGAACAATAGGCTGGGATACAAGCACTTAGGATTTCTTAGGAATTTAGTTCAAGAGGATTGTGAAGTATCTCATGTAATGGTATACGTCAAAACATTTCCGATACTAAGCAATGTTTCTTAGTATACGGGCATGTGAATCATTTACTGTATTTTATTTGTTATGCACGTATACAAGAAATAAATATACTTAAAAATTATTTTAATGCTCAAATGGTTAATGGCATCGATTCGGACAAAAGCGTAGATAAATTATAGTTGAGATATATAAAACATCTTTCTCATTTTATCTCACAAAATTGTCGTTGAAAGACCCTTTGGGTTTTATTTTCTACCAAATTGTAATATCATCAAAGCTAATGAAATTAAAAGTAGCATCCTCATCTATAGCAAAATACATAATTACTTGAAGTGATTGCTTAGTGACAGTCCCCTTGCTTTTGGTAACAGTACGGTGATTGTTTTGGCTGCAATAGTCATAAATTTTCCCTTTATAATTAAAATTTTTGTTCAACCATTCACACTTTGTCTTTTTTTAACCAGGAGTCATGGACAGCGAACGTTGGCTAACACTTTGAACGAAAGGAACTCCTCACTCCCCAAACGTTGACCATTATCAAATATACTGCATTACAAATTGCTCTGCATCTTAGTAACTGGAACTTGACAACTATTGAAGCAACGTTGTAATCTGTGGTATGTACGCAGATATTATTAGAAAATAATATGACCGATTTACCGAGGAAATGCTATCTGCATCAAGTCCAAGGCGGTCGTTTCCTCGGTCGGCCCATTACAGATATTGTGTGCGCACAAAACAGTACATTACCACAATAATATGTTATTATTGTGCGACACAACTTATCTGATCTGTATTATTTATCTGTGCCCGGTATGTGCATGACAATTTTATAGATTATTCAATGGCCATGCATAGAACTTTGAGAGTATATGACAATAACGTAGATGCTTATTCATGTTTTGTAATTAATGTATAATTATAATAGCTAAAATGTTTACGGTACGAAGTTTTTGTCAAGCTGTTAAAATAATTTTTTGGGTATATAAAATATAATAACTGGAGAAGTATTATTTTAAAGATAAACCCGTATTGAATCCCTATAGACTTCTATGCAAGATAAACTAAAATGCATTTTGATAACATAATTATTCTGGAACTACAAAAAAATGTTAACAGTTATTTTTGTAAGGTATAAAATAATAAGTCAATAATACAAAAATCCTTAATATATTGATAATTGAAAGCAGGTATATGTAAAGATTAGCACTATGAAACACAGCTGTGATAGTTAATTGTTTTGACATTCAGCTCCCCGTTTGGTTGACACAAGTTCGAGTCCTGAATACATGAGAATTTTTGAAATAGAGATATAAAGAAGAGTACATCAGTCACTTTTGTAAATTTTTAATATAAAAAGGTATAAGTGGTATACAATCGCAGATACCATAAGAGAAGCTAGGTCGCATTCTTTAAGTCTGACAGTAGTCTGATAGAAGTAAAATAGTTTTGGGTACGTTTATCAGCTAAATGAAGTGTAATAATCTATCATTATAGGAAGTTTTATCTGTCAGTTGTTCATATACTATGTGACAGTACCGGAGCGGCGATCTTTTGTCTCCGCTTACCGAACTGCTGCTCATATTTATGCATTTCCACATGTTCCCTTTGTGACCATCGGCTAAGATCAACCTCAGTTTATAGCTTGGATTATGTAACAGAGATTCCTATGCATCATTTTATACTTTTATTGTGATGGACGTACCGAGTTAAGAGTATATAATGTTTAGGTAGTATTTTCTATCCATTCATCAGTCGAAACCAATCTCTTCTGCTTATGTCAATTAATATGTTCCTAAGGCAATAGTATTTGATTCAGAAGGTTCATTAGGTTGAGCTCTGTTCCAGCCATTTTAATCCCGAGGGTACTCGTTATAATGGTGGAATTTTTTACCGACCAGATACCACCTTCCTTCCAGAATTAACTATGAAATGTTTTTGTCGGTTGCATGGATCATGGTTACGGCGAATGGTCTGTGCGTTGGTTGAACTAATATAAAATAATACAGTTGCTAATTCTAAGCGTATGACGTAGTTTTGCTAAAGCGAAGGAAGGGCGGTTTGAAAGTTTATAAATAAATGTACATGATATACCTACATAGCTTGGCAATCATGACACCTCATCTTACGTAACTGAGAAGATTTAATTTAAATTTTTGAACACCAAGCTATAAAACCGAGTTGTGAGTCACTAGCCGATTCTAACTTTGACCAACTTAGTCTTGTTACCACAATTTGCAGTGGGCACATATACAAAATAAAGATAAAAAAAAACAGAAGAAAGTTTTAACATCATAACGCAATGTTTCATTTTGAGACTTGGATCTCGCAAAGTGCCGGCCACAGACTACTAACTATGTCGTTTTACGGTGAATTGGTGTGAATTAAAACATTACGAAGGTAATCAATTATAATACGCTTATTGTTTGATCAATTAGAGTTTTGGCTGCAGGATTCAAAGCCTTGTCCAACTGCGACAGAGATCAACTAACAAAACTAGGCTGTCACTGTAAATTGTGCTTATATTGTAATGCTACATCTATAGTACATATAATTCAAATTCGTATAATCTAAACATATCATTGAATTTTATCTCTAGCTCGTTTTCCTTGTCAGTCATACCACGACACCGCTTTTGACTAATATTAATCAACCATGTAATTAGTTCTAAACACCTCAGCAAAAACATTGAAATTTGTAAGTAGTCGTTACAATTAAAACTAATTATGTCCGCGATTAATAACCATACCGAAACTATATCATTTCGTAATCCCCTACGACTTACGCCATAACGCTGCATAGCTATTAGTGGTTTTTAGCCGCATAAAAGTTACTTAACTAAATTCAATCGATAACATCTGTACTTGCCACGAGCTCGCCAAGACCCACCAGCCCATAAATAAGGCAGACCCAACAACATTATTCTGTAACTGCCATCAATTTAATGGGCTCCCGAAATAGCTGGTACAAATTAACGCACCCCTATTTGACAAGCAAATAGTCAGATGCCGATTACCGTAGGCCGAGGCTACAGTGGTTCTGGATACAACACTAGTGTTTAATTTAATAATAGTTATGTTTGTATTTATCTAACAAGGATATCTCTTTTGCTAATAAAATTAAGATGACAAGTTTTAAAGCAAAAATTTTTTTTTATAATGATCCTTACAATAAGGGTCTGGGCTCGTGTGTCACACTCGTTCAAAAACGTTAAGTGGATACTTTGAATAAACAATAAAAATTAACCGATATTGTCAGTAATAACTCGATATTCTGGGATAATTTATAGCAGATGTAAGTGTAAAACGTTTTCTGCTGCGTATTAAATGATTATAAATAGTTATCTTTGATTTAACTAAGTGCACCATAAGTACATATCGCAGACAGTAATAGATGTTTATTAAACGGAACGCGACACGTGACCCGAGTGGTGGCAGCACCGTCGCTATGACTCTACACTCTGCAATTCGTACTACAAAAAAAGGCTAAGAGTCGGATATCGCTCAGACATCAGTAGCAAAATATTATCTACCTCAAATTTATAATATTTAATTTGTAATATTTTATGATTGTAATTAATTTTAACATCATATTAATTACTCAAATGGACGGCATTGCTAGGGACATCCAGATATTTTTAGGGGAAAATAATTGGTGTTTGGAGAAGAGTGACCTTTTATGGGAACGTACTGTTCTAACAATAACTACAAATAAAACGTGGAACAGTGTCCAGCGGAGCGACACTTGTCTCTAGCACGGTTGAAACACGAGTGCGCCATGCCATAGCGCCTGGTTGGCTAGGCTTTGTTGTAGGAAGAGTTGGCGTGTGTGACCGGTCACTCGGGTCACGTGCCGTATTTAGTAAGTGTTCGCGACTGCCTCCGACATATAATTTCACAAGTATATTTAATTCCGCGATAATCAGCGACGGGACGGAACTCAGGAAATGTTATGACTACTGTAAATAGTTTAAATAAAAAAAATAATTAATCCGTAAATTTCATTACCAAACTCGCAACAAAAACAAAAGGACAATATGATAAGATACTTAAGGTGCTATTGAACCGCGCAATTTATGACGAGAACGTCTCTAGATTGTTGTTCTGATTTCAAACGTAGATAATTGTTATGTTGGTTTAGTAGAACAGGTTCAATAAAATTTAGTGAGTAACCTTCCTATTCAATCATTACCTGATGTGTGTTTAACTGTAAAATCTGTAGGATTAATACAAATATTGGTGATTTTTACACATTTTTTAAACGCTACTACTACGCAGTATAAAATTTTCGTTCTATTTGTCTGAACGCGATAAACTTAAAATTGCCACATAGATTTTTATGAGGTTTCACTGATAGTCACAGTATTTCATAAAGTAGGGGTTTCTATATATATAATGGACATCTGTAATTTAGTTATACTATTTATAGCCATAAATATGTATTAGAAGGAAAACACTATATGCTTTAGAATTTTTCTTACCCGTGCAAAGTAAGACGAATCAGTGAGTTTGAAAATAAAATACTCTTAACAATAATGCCCTGGATTTAAAATATACATGACAATTGTATTTTATTCTGAGAGAACTGTTTAACTCTTCTGCAAGCAACCTTAGGCTAACTTGTTACTACCGCCAATAACTCAAGCGTGTTTCACCAGCATACCCGCAGCGTCGACAATCTGCGATATTGCGCAATAGGTACTCTTGAAACGCGACAATTTGTCGCCGTATATCGCGACGTGGCGACATGTGTTATTATTTACAGACTAAGAGAATTCCCGAGATCACAGTATTTCAAGTCACGAATTTGATAGTGATGGTGTATCTCGCAAAGATTTAGTAGTATGCGGGTGGAATTGTACGAATCTTTGCTTTGTTAAAGCGGTACTTCCGAGGCGAAAATAATGTCTTCTAAGACCTCATGAAATATATGCGTTACTTGAATAAGTGTATTTTAAAAAAACTTCGCAAAATGAGTGCTATACTGTTTTTAGTTCTGTTATTAGGTTTCATCGTGTATTTTACTACGTACGAACCCCTTTGATCACCTCATTTCTCTTTTCCGAATCAGACATTTGTGGCTATCAATCAACAGACTAAAGACTTGTGGATTCTGTCAAGTGTCCCAGCTCCTTGGTAATGATGATACTGAATTAACGTCTGGAACAGAATATTTCAGTTTAAATTATCAATTTCTGAGACGGCTGTCAGAGCCATTAGTGAAAATTGATAAAAGTATTTTTTTATTGAGAGTGTAAATGGAATTATTTACTATCATATTTTTTATTACCATTAATATCAAGCCTGCTCGTGGTTCATGGTCGTCAAAAGTTCAAAACACTCCTCAATAAGAAGTATTAAAAGCCCTCTTTAGTTGTCGTATCTCAGAATCACGGGGTCAAGGTTATGGTTGACCAGTATGTTGGTCAAACACGTTAGACAACTAATTTTAAAACCCAATCTATCTTAGTTGAGGATCAGTTTACAGTAGTGTTTAATTTATTCAAAAACTTAATATTCCCACGTGAACTTTTAAACAAAAAGCGAAGATAAGAAGCACTTATGAGATAGGTGATCATTAATTTGCTCTGTATCTTAAACAATAAAGTAATGCGTCGCACATTGTCGGTGGACATCGTCACGGCGTTATATAGGAGGTTCCGAAAGGCGACTTTGGACCAATTAAATTATATTTATTTTATTAATGTCGACGTGGTTTGGCCGTTATCGTGTTTGCGTAAGGAAATACAAAGAATAGATTATTTAACATTATTAATATAATAAACATGCAAAGGTCTAAGGTAACGTTGCTCAGTACTCGGACACTATAAAGGTAAATGCTTGCTACTGAATACACTACACGTTAGCTATAACTTTCCCCCTATCACTAAGCAGCATTATGATGGGAATACTTGGAATTTCGACCCACTAAAGGAACTACTTCAGTTAATTTGAAGTGTCCTCTCTTAGCACATAAGCATTAATATACAGCGAGAAAATGCTGCTAGCATCTTGGTACATTAAGTCTAGCCGTAATATTAAAAACTTTATTTATTCATTTTACTGTTTATGTGTTTTGAATAAAGTTTTGTTAATGAACAGGACAATTATCAAGCTATGAAACAAGGAAAAATAAACCAAATGCTTTTCATGGGCATACTTTCTTTCGTGTCTGTGATTCGGCTTGTTAGTTTTTGTTAAAACTAAGTTTCTAAGTTAAACAAGATGACAAAGTGTCGTTTGGTTCCGATTCAATCTTCCTTTTTCCAACATCTCTGTAGTAAAATATGGTTTTCAGTATTATTCTGAATCATATATTTCTTTTGTCTTCTTTTCACGATTTCCAATCGTATTTCGAAAGTCTCTCATTCAACCATATTAATACATTTTTCTACACGCTGTCCAACTTTTACCAAAAATAATTAATAACAATAATGTTTAAGAACCACCTGTATATCCGGCGTACCATAGATACAATCTTAAGCTGAGTTGTCACTCGTCAAGCTACCACGTACTATAATTGATGTGGTGTAATGACACTTTGTATAGAAGCTCGGTTTGATACCAACACGAGGCATACAATTATTGATCGGAACACACACTGGGATCATTAAGTTCGAAGCTGTGGTTATATATAGCGTTTTAATAGTCCGGTTTTAAAATGAAATTACATAGAAAAGTAGATATTTTTTCCTATTGTTCATATTATTGGCCACCGATATCTCAATATGGAATTAAAAATATTACAAATTGCAAATTAGATGACCTTGTAGCCAAGTGATCCTGTTTGCAGAGCGATCGAGCTTAAATTCGATTATCGGCCAAGTCAAATATTTATGTGACAGATGAAGACTTGCTTTTAGGTTTTGAGTGATTTATTTATTGAATGATCTCATTTATGTATGTCCATGGAATGCCACGTTAATGAACAATGCAGGGAATCTTAGTCCAAGGTCTTTGTGAATGTTTATTTTATTATCTAAATAACTTAGAATTTATGCTCTTTTACGGCACCTCCGGTGTATAGAACCTTTTTCTATCTTCTTATTCCTGCTCCCATTACCATCTCTTCATCTCCGTTCTCATCACATCTACCATTACTATTATCATCTTCTTATTATGTATTGCGACAGCAGCATTTTTGTCAACTTCTCAAAACATTCTCAAACTCTTCAGTCAACGCTTGGGTAGTATTGAAATAAATTTAAATTAAATACATTTTAATATGTAATACTTGTGACTTATACGTTAATTATAACTACAGTATAACTTAGGCGAAATAGTTGCACATACACTAATGCAACAGAATGAAGACAATTAAAATTTCTAATTTATATTAACACTTATTTATTTTGTAAATATACCGATGAGCAACATTTTTAACTCTACCGTTTCGAAATTTAAGTAAAATAAGGAAAAAAATATGGAAACATTCAAGTTTTGGATAAAGATCTAAGTTAACTTTTTTTCATTCTTATTTCTTTTATACAATAAGTTAATGTTTGACAAAAATCCCACCTAATCGGTATGAAGTCTAATATGTTCAACGCACTAACATATAAAAGCCTATTACTAACATATAATAATATCACTAACATATAATAGCGAAAATACTTAAACAGTTGAGAAAGATACTAATTATCTTGTAGCAGACCTACTTACAAATATAAAAACGTCAACATACAACGAAGTGAAGCCGACAATATAAAAATAGTTTTATTTTTGATTAATCACAGATATCCACGTTTTTCTCAGCATACAATGTCAATAAAAACACAATAACATATTTATTTTACTTATGGCTATATTAAAAAAAATCCGTATATATGTTTTCATAAATTACATCCATAACCAATGCTGGCCGCTGGACAGGACCGTCGGTTTAATGGGCGCTTATCTATCGGAGTATACACAGGCTGAGATAAAGCTTTTAGGAGATAAACGAGTGATGATCGATTGTGGGAAGAGCTGCGCCGGTGACTGGTGACACGGAGTACATTTAACTTGTATTTAAGTTGGCTCGCTTGATCCGGCGTACGGCGATACCATCTGAAGTACGGTTGACACCGGTTGATACTTTGGTAATTTTAAACTGATTTTCGAAAACAAAAAAAAAATGCGTATAAAATGTTTTATAGACTCATCGTATTGGTAAACAAAACGTACTTTTATCTTATTTCATTTTTTATAATTATTTTGTTAATTCAAAATTTTTTTTATTTATTTATTACGGTGAGTTTAAAGGTTTTGTAGTCAGCGTCGGGATTTTATTTAACAGTTTAATATCGTTTGCAAATAATTATATCGCTATAATTATATTTGGCTAAATAATAATGATTACAATTGAATTTAAAAGCGGTAGTGTTTACGATGTTTTGACAAAGTAAAAGAAGATGAATTGTAATTGTTTCTTATTTTTGAGAATATCATAATTATATGTATAAGTGTAACGCACAAAAAATTTACTCATAGTATTTTTAAGATAACTGTAAGTTAACTGTTAACTGTAAGTTAATTATAGTAATAACAAACCTTACCTTGATTCTGAGATTAGATTCATAATTATATATTTATATCTGTCTACTTTCGCTGTTTTGTAACTCTCTCCCCAATTGTTCTGTTTGATTGAAATACATTTTAATTTCGCGGTGCTATATAATATTTAACTTTGAGAGTCCATTCTTAAATATTAAGTTACAACAACTATTAAAGTTGTTAAATTAAAGGTAAAGTACTTTTTCTGACGAAAAATTACACATGTAGATATTTCTTGGACCTAAAATAACATTATTGAATAGTAAACGAACCTAAAATTATAAGTTATAATTTTGAAATAACTTCACAGGCATAATTGCTTTACATTTATATTACCTTTTTTTGGGTTCGAGGGGGAAACCTTCAAAAGGTACCCGGTGCTGTGGGAGCGACGCCGGGTTATGTGGGACTTTTACCGCAATAAACCCCTCCCCCTCCCCCGGTGAGCTTCTTCAGCGCTATGTAGAGGTACTCATGTCATACGACTGTCACTCATACGACGGTCCTTCCCGGGGTTTCTAGCCGGACAGTTCGAGCTCCCACTCTTACCGCCCGCAACTCCTGAAGCCCCCTTTTAGTCGCCTCTTTACTACTGGCAGGGGATATCGTAGTCTTCTGGTCCCGAATTTATACACCTAACAATACCTCGCAGTGTATTATAACAGGCCGAACGCGAAATTTGACTTCACAACCCTAATTTATTCACTTGCCTTTATTTCATTTACGATATCAAATCACAGTCTGGTGAATAAATAATATTATTGAAGGCAATATTCTGTAATAATCTTGCGATTTGCATTCGACCCTTCTAATCGTTTATTACAGATGTATTACAGATATTTTAGCAAATTGCTAATTAGCTATTCTAATTAGAAAATTCCAATTAGAATTTTCCCTATATTGTGTGTGTTATCGTATATCATAAATGTAAAGGTTATGTTAAAATTAATAGGACTTGTGAACGAACAGTAAAAGAATTATTATAACTACTTAAGGCTATATTAAAATCGTTATTGTTATCACCATTACAGCCCATAATTATCCCACTGCTGGGCTCATGTCTCCTCTCACAATGAGATGGGTTAAAGTCAAAATCGGCCACGGTGGCCAAGTGCAAGTCGGCAGACTTCCCACACGACCTCTCAGGTTTCCTCACGATGTTTTCCTCCACCGAAGCAACTGATAATTAATTTGTATTACGCACATCATCTGAAACATATAATAATAATAATAACATATAATAATGTAATCTGTTTTATGTTATCAATTAAAAGTAATTGACATAATCTATGTAAAATTCATTGTTGAACCAGAACAAAGTCGAGACGGACAGGTACATTGGACATCCGTGAATACAATAAATCCTTGAAAAGAAATTCTGCTATTCTCCATGAAAACAAATTCTCCATCTCATTGTTTGTATGTGATAATCTAAAAACTACGGCATGGTTTTTCATACGGCTTTTACCAATAGATAGACTGATTCACGAAAAAAGTTGAGATATATGAAACATTGCGATAAATCTCAAAATATTCCACGATTTAAAGGGCTTTTTCAGTGATTTTCGTAAAATAATGAAATCGACTATATCATAATACATATCTTAATTCAAACTACTAAAATGTGTGTTTGTGCGAATGTACATATATTATTATTATATGTAACTGAATAATCTTTTTTTTTAATGATAATAGCCGACAAACGAGCAGACGAG
>DWPT01004883.1:0-12759 GCA_018251895.1 Agathymus mariae mariae | reverse complement strand
GATCGTGTTGACGGCATTTCATTTGTAATGAGTGAGGGAATCAAAATAAATAGACCAGATATAGAATGAAAATTAATAGTTTTGCGACTAGTTTTTAAAATTCGAAATGTTTTATTACATTGGCAGTGCAACAGTGTCATCGCACATAATTCAATATACTACAGAAACCTATCAAATCTAATCCTCTAAATCTATTCATATAATACAATTTTAACTGATCGCTTTCTGTACTTGAAGGATATATGAGAGAAACTATTATTAGCAGCCTCTATTAACCCACTAGAACTCAAAACAATAGTTGTTAAAACTTTTGTCTGCTTGTCTGCGGGTTTGTGCACACTAATCTCAGAAACGGTGTAACCGATTTAATTATTGTCTTCACTAATATGTAACAACACTTTAAATATCGCTTAATATTTAAAGTTCGTTTCATTGCAATCAAAAAATACAACACATAAATACAAAAGTCATAAATGAATATATTTATAATTCATACAACGAGAAAAACCCAGTCCTATTACAATGTAGGTGCCATTTCTAAGTGTGAGACGTGGTTTTCTGAAGGTAAGCGACAGCGGTTTACTAGTACATCATAAAATTGAATAGCATATGCATTAATGACTAGTACATAATGTCGCCCTTGTACCTCACCTACTAATATAAATTCAAAAAGCTAATTAAGTAACAACTTTTCTTATTTTGCGGTAAATAAACTATCTGTGTGTCTCTAAGCAATATTTTCAAAACCTTTGCTTGGATTTTCTTGCATTCTAAAAATATTGACTTCGGAGTTAGGATTGACTTAGGAATTCGTGCATAGGGAAAAACCTAAAAAAATTATAAAGCACCTAATAAAAACGAATAACTATTGCTTCGAACGCCGTTATTCTCTGTCAACATAAAAATCATATTTTAGAAGGGAAGCAAGAGCGGGTTAATATGGAAAAAAAATATTAAAATAATAAGCGGAGGAAGTCTCATAAATATCATAATATATTATAAAAAAAAAAATAGAAGACTATACTCCATCCATTGTCAGTTGTATGGGAAGCAAGTTTGAATTTGTCGATCTCTTCGAAACGAGTGGAGATGATTAAAAAGAAAACTCATCCATTACTGTAGTGAACGCAACATCCATCATACTTTCGAAGAATGATGATGACTAGTCCATAATGGCTTTTTAAAGACAAATCTATACGTATATTACCTCAGTAATCGGGAACATCTTCAATCGTAAAAAGAATCGATTTGTTATTCGATTTTAGATTACACGATGTTTGCACATTATGGTAAACATGCCTTCGTCATTGTAACTGAAATTAACAGAATAAAAATTCCATTATTATTCCAATTGAAAATGCATATAATGTTACCTTAGTCCTTACGGCTAAAATAGTAGGTACAATATTTTTTTATATATAATTCAAAATACCTTTCTAGGAACTATTAATATTATATTATGCTCTTAAAATGAATGTTTTAGCGTAATCTCGTTCTAATATTTACGTGACAGTCCAAGCTATTGTAACTGATAATTAATTATATTTTTTTCATGTCACAACCATCAAACACAATCCTAAGTGTACGAGTTTGTAAGATATTACCAATTCAAAGGTTACAATGTTTAACAAGGCAATTAATCGTACTTACTAGGACGATTCAAGAATGACATTACCAGTAAAATATTCACGAGGTTACTATAGTTTTCGAGAAGGTTTCATCCTGTCAAGATATTATTTTAATACACATGGGTCTATGACTTCTCTTCACTTAGGCGGGGTCAATTTTTTACAACAAAGCAAACTTGATGCATAATGTGATTCACGAGTTGAATTATTTACAGGGTTTCACTGTAGCTTTGTTCTACTGCTTCATGAACACAGAAGTACGACACGCTATCAGAAACCACGTCGAGCGGTGGAAAACCGGCAGGAGCATCGGTGGAGGGCGGAGACGAGGTGCTTCCTACTCCAAGGACTGGTCTCCTAGATCCAGGACTGAAAGCATCCGGTAAGGTTACCAAAAGAGTGATGAAACTAGATTTGCTCGAAACATAAATTAAATGTATATGTGTAATTACGAAACATGTATTAGTGTACTTAGGGAAAAATATCTTATTTCCCGTGCTATCTGCAACTTAGAAGTCTTTTCTGTGTTAGTAAAATTTTCTTAATGGTTTTATTGCTTATTGATTGTGCTTTGTAAACTAACAGCGGGATCATGTTGCTAATGGCATAACATTAATTTCGTAAAACAATTTGGGCTTTGACGAGAATGGCTCCCATCACGCCATACGAGTACAACCTATCATTATGTTTGTAAACAGCTGCGTCCCTCATAATTCACTGATTCATTAGTCCTAAGCATTTTTTGAGATTAATTCTATATCATACCCTTAACTGAAGTGATGACTAGAAAGATAATGTCTTGTATTCCAAAGACAGAAGGTACGTCCTACTGACTGAAGAAGGTTATATTTTCACCTTTTTGAGTTAATACTAAACTACAAAAATAAATTCCTTTTTAGATATCACCATAATAATAATAAAAGATATATCAATAGAATTATTTGTCCAATAAATGAATTTCTTTTATGATTGCACTTATGATAATAACTGTAATTTACAAATTATTACCTAGCGGAAGCAAATTGCTGAGTGTACTACCATTCGTCATGTTGAGTTATGTTTGTGCGCTCAAAACAATTATTTCAAAGAATACGTAAGCAATATTACATATCTCCCAATGCTTCTCAAAAACAAGTGGCCCACGCCAAGGCATCGATTAGTTACAGCCAACCAGAATCCACATTCGTATTAAAACGTCAACCTATGGGGATAATTATCTCGATATAACGATTAAAATTAATGAATAGAATATGTCAAGAGACAGCAATTAGTGAGACGACCTACAAACTCAAACGAAGTTTATTTGAGGTTATTCCAGGAAAGTTTGAAGAGAAATTCGACTTCTGTCACAATATTCGAAAGTAATATTTTACGTGACTCTTTGCTTAATAAACTTAAGTCATTATGACAATTTGTTTCCGTAGGTGAAGCTCAGCTAAATTAAAAAGTTTTGGGTGTATATAACTCAAGGCTGTTAGATTATCAGAAGAGAAGAAAACCGTAAACATTTAAATGATACAAATGCAATTAATTACAAAGAAAAAAGTTGTCAGTGAAAAACATATAAAGGAGAAATTTGTTTGTTTAAATTCTCCGTAATAAAGTCACAATAGACAAATAATATGGTCATAAAATTCACAGCAACATTAACATACAACTAATAAACCATTGTGTGCACGACTTACATTTAATAATGAAGTGACGAAAGAGAATAAGAGCTTCTTATTCTAATTAATTTTGTCGACGCACTTCGCCTAACGACAGGCGACCGAAGGGGAACGGTGCGGCGGCCGGGGAGCATACCTCAGCCGGTGTGCCAATGTCCGCCTCTCTTTACTTCGCTCCACGACCCGCTCGACCACGGGCACTGATTTTATGTATTTTTCACGACATCAAAGCCTATTGTTATACAGGCGACGCATTTAATTTACTTCGTGAAGGTCTATACAATACGAGGGTAAAATTAAAAATTATTTGAAAATCAAAAACTGAGCAAACTAGCTAGTTATTATTTATTTTCAAGTGTCCATTCACATCAATACATCGCTGCATCCCATAGAACGACCGAGAAAGCACTTCGCCCACTCGTCCTTAGGGGTATCTTCGGCGGCCTTTTGAAACGCAGCTACTGCTTCTCGGCGTCCATAAAACGTATTCCTCTAAATTTTTCTTTTATTTTCGAGAATAAATAAAAATCGCTAGATGCGAGGTCGGAGCTATATGACGGGTGACCCAGTAATTCCACTTCGACCGTTTGCCTGGCGGTGTGTGACGAGGCGTTGTCGTGGTGAATGAGGATCCTACTGCGAGGTCGTATGCACTACCGTCGTTTTTACCATTTTGCAGTATCTGTTTTTTATGCTCTATAACAATTGTCGCGTAATGAGTCGAGTAACAATTTTGTCCTTCCGAGGAACGAGGCCACCATCTTTTTTCCCACGCTTCGACCTCTCTTCATTTAAGTTGGCAACTCTTCGGAAGTACACACCCACTGAGCAAACTGCCTTTTGGTTTCCGGATCATAACAGTAAATCCAGCTTTCGTCACGTTCGTCGTCGTTAAATCTTTGAACCCTTCCACGGCAACAATCAACCCGACGGAGTTTTTAAGCTTCGGTCAAATTATGAAATCAATTATGTCAAATACCGATGCCTAAGCTTGTCCGAATCTGCTGATAGAACACTCTTTTGTCAGTCTCTAATCATACGCCGCACAACACTGATGTTATCTTCAGTTCTTACCGTAGAAGGCCCTCCCTCACGCAGATTATCGGTGAGATTAGTGCGACCACGTTTAAATTCATTAAACCAGTTGTAAACAGTGGCACGGGATGGGGCTTCATCGTGAAAGGCCAATCGAAGTCTATCATAACTTTCTTGTTGACTTAAATGACATCCAAAATCATAAAAAATCATTGCACAAAAATTTTCTCGCGTAAATTTCATACTGACATGACACAGATAATTTTCAATTTGCCGCCAAAACGTATAACAAATGACAAATGAATAAAAGACATACTCAGTAATATTAGCAAAGACTTCCATTTTTAAAATTCAAACTTACTTTTTTATTATATTGTTAACAAGTGGTCAGTTCTAAAAATAGGAGTGCGACCCTCGTATTTGAAATGATACTGTCACTATTATGTATACACAAGAATTAGAAGCTTAAAAATTTACTATTTAAGAACCGCTTCTACATTATTACACATTTTTTATAGAAAAACAGCCTAAGTTGAAACAGAGCCCGCATTAAGGAAGTTTTGGCCAAATTCATAAGGATACCGGCGTCAACTAACGACTCCGACTAACAACGCCCATACATTTAACCCCATTTGTTCCCAATAACGTGAGGCAACATTCTTGAACTTACGGTAAAAAAGTGTTTTAGTGTACTTAAATAAAAAACAACTTTGTCATTACTTTTAATAATGACAACCGTATTTTCCCGTGTAAACATAAAAGTCAATCTTTCAATCAACTACAGCACCTACACTTCTTCGTCTTTACATACATTTTAGTTTGTTACATAAGTTTTAGTTTGCTTAAGTCCCTGATTAATTATTGTTTTTATTCACGAGTAACTTAGTATGAGTAGGCCCTCTAACCCAGGTATCTCATATAGAAGGGCCCTTCCCACGAGATCATGATGATATCACCTACATGTACATGTATACTAATTTTTTTCTTCTTTTTCTCCTAGCCTACTAGGACTATATTTATTAGTAAAATTAAATGAAAATAAAACAATATTTCTTTCTTATTTTATTCTTTCAATTATTTTTATTTAATTTTAACTAAAATATATCAGTGCAATGAATTTCCAAATTCATATTTCATATAACATTTTTCTTCATAGGCTCACGGTATGAAGAAGGAAGGAAAGTTCTGGACCATAGTGCTTACAGAAGTTACTACCTTACTATAAGCTATTTATTGCATTTATAAAGAATTTATAACAGTTTTACACGCAAGGAAATAATGTCGATTTGGATGTTTTTTTTCTATACCTGTTGTTATATTGTAATAAATCGATGTTTTGCTGCTTTATGTCTATTCCTTATGATTTGAAATTCCTTTACATTTGAATATAGTCCCCCTACAGAGTTTTCATTGCATGAGTTCGACATTCATTTCAGGTAAGCGTAAAGAATTTGTATTTTCAATTACACTAACTAGCCCATCTAAAATCTTTATTTTCGTAGTACCTTCGATGACTTCACACAAACGTTTTATAGATCCGGGCAACGTTACAGAACCTTTGATAAGTTTCTACAATTGATAATAGTACAATTCAGCATTTTTATGTTTTTAAAGTCATAAATTACCTTGGCACGGTTGACAGTAAAATGAAGTACGACGAGCCACGCATAAACTTCTGACACACAAAAGGTTTTGAGAATGACATTTTGCGATATCTATTCTAGTCCAGTACAGTGGAATTTGCCTTAATACAGAATCTAATAATGGAGCTTACATTTATAATAACAACATTATAATTTTTACAGTAATTTGTAAAATTCGATTGGGGCACCGGCCACTTGAGATTAGGTGAACTTACATTACACTTAATTTTGCATGCCCGTTTAGTATATTTATTATAATAAAATAAAAAATCCGACTGAATTACCCTACCCTGTAAATAACTTTAATTGTATATTTGGTGTTAATTCATTTTAAATAAATATGTATACACATACATATCTATGTAAGTAGCTTGAACGTCAGACTCCGCCCGAGTGACCGAAGTTGGAATCTCGCTGGGACATGTAATTTTTGAAACTATTTGCGTTTAAATAATTAATTATCACAGAAAATATCATCGTGAAATAACGTATACATCAGAGTTACTCATAAGGTGCTCAAAATTGTATAAGTTCTTAAGTCATGTTCGTACTATAGTGTACATTAAAAGTATTATTATAAAAGTCGTCCAACCCCCCCCCCCACTTGGTGTCAATGCGGTGGACAATGACATGCATCCTGCAAAATTGTGAGACTATACCCGAACCCAACAGCTAGACAGTTATCGGGCATGACGGAATCAATTGGCTTAACGCAACATTACTCAAGTACTTTATTCGCTTTACGCTGCATTAAAATAACATTATGAAATACAACCAAAGCGGTCTTTGTAAGTGGTTTTTGTGGTATCTAAATTTTATAAATGTTGATATTGAACTAAACTGCGACATGTTGAAAGAGTTATTAAAAATGTGAATGCGAACTGTATATTAAAAGAAATATAATGGATTATGCAAACGAAAGGTGATTTATACATAAGCAGTTACTCCCTGTGTATATATCACGTAATTCGCTTTTTAACAAGTGAAGTGTGGAACAGGTTGTACAGCCATCCATCGAAGCGAGAATCCGCGGCGTCTGAGACCACCACGACGACGTTGCTAGTGCCAAGGACGTCCCTCGCTCCACACTATGATGGAAGACATCTTCATGCTGTAAGTATTTCTGTAAGAAATTAAGTAGTTCCCGAATCAAGTTTCTTGACTCTTAAGGCAAAATCAAACTCCCCTACTCTCCATGCGCCTTATTATTTTTAATCGTTACTCGGCTTTGTACCTCCAGGCTATTTAAATCCCAACGATACTTACACCTATATAGTAATAAGTTGTTTTACCTGCCTAGCAAAACAACTATATTTTACTTCTAAGAAAGACAAGAACTCGGAAATTCTAAGTTTTTGTAATATGATTTCATACAGATGCAAAGATATACAGCGTACATTTATTTTACGCTGGAGTAACTTTCCTGTGATTTTGAATTCTTGAATTATAAGTGTATTACATAATAGTTTGAATTCGACATTGAAGGAATTGTACAAGAAATTCAAAGATATGCAATCAGATACAATTTAGATGCAGACGGTGTTCCGAGACTTTGGGTTGTCTCTTTTTACCTCTGAGCTTACAAGAACGATACTTCAACGTAGAGTAATGCAATAGTACTAGATTTACAACTTAACAAAATTAAGTCCATTTATAGAAATATACGTAAGATAGATGTTTATTGACATTATTTTTCGCATTATAAATAAAACTGTTAAAAGGCCGAATCTATGAGTACATGCAATAATTTCTGAAACGGATTAATAACAAAATAGTAAAATATTTGTTGTATTTTATCCCAGTGTCTTTATGTAAATTAGACACACTAACTAATGCTATGTGCTTATAACAACAAATTGAATTTTAGTTGGCATTTTTACGTCTGCTACATTTTCAATAATGTTTTATCAGAAACTGGCGTGACAAATCTGACTTTTTGGTAAAGTCAAACTACATTTTAAAACCTGATAATCGAACATAGAAAACTCTCTACCCCATAATGCTTTTAGAAAATATGAAGCCTTCCGATCACTTGACCGCCTAATATGAAATTTTTTCTTGTTATTCTAAGTGAAAATAAGTACCAAAAGCATTTTATGTCAACGTAAAAACTTACATACCGTTTCGGACAGTTACAATATACAAATATTCAAGAAATGACAATTAAAAACAACGGACAGAATAATTCCACCATATACTTGAAATTTAGTTTTATTTTATTTACACAGGTTCATCGCCTTTGGTCATTCCGTCACATTGCGCCACTTCGCTATGTTTGCATTAACAGAATAATTCGTTTGTATAATTTTATTGTGCGCTTAACTTGAAGCTCTTCCCCAAACACTGTTAGAGGTTCGGGAATGGGTTTCGCCCCATACGATCTGCACTATTGACCTGTGATGTGTTGACCGACTGTTTGAATTCATTACTACTAAACTTGATTAACAGACTAAGAAGCAACTAGACAAGAACTAGACTGTCAGATTGAGAAGCGTAATGCACAACAACACAACTCCAATGGCAAATCTGAACTGTTGACCTTGCTTAATTTGACCTTGCTTTTACGCTGTAATATAATTATATGCGATGAGTAGGCTACACTATTCTTATTAAATAATAGTACTATTCTTTGGTTCTAGTGTACCACTAGTACTAGTAACTACAACTGGCACTAGTAGATGTGTGTATGGATTCTCCATGCCGGGAAAGACTCGTATATAAGAGCTCATCTAACGCAGGTAGTTATACATGTTACGCACGTGTGCGTATGTGTGTGTATAGATGCGTGCGTGTGGGTGTGCGTGTGTGTGTGTGTATTTGACTACGACTACTAACGAATCACCAGTCAGAACTCAAATTATCACGGCAAAAAAAAATTTTTGGAAACTACTTACTGGTTTCATTTTATTACATCAGAATAATTTCTTGCTTCCCAAACATTTTTATAATAAGATTTTTTTGTTGTGTATATAATAAGAATTTTTCAAATAGCTATCTATGTATCTATGGACAGAAAATCGCATACATTTATTTTTAGCATCTGATTATATTTTGTTGCTTTTACAGTTTTCACCTACTAATCCCTTAAGTGGAATACTGATAAATTTAGACCTAGTAAAACTTGTACCTGCCCAGGACTACATCGCGAGCGGGAGCGCCAGCGGAGACCAGTCACCAGTGTGAGGTGGGGGGCGGGGGAGGCTCTCGCGTCTAAGCACGCTACCCGAGGAGGACGTTCCTCCCTCGCCCCTCGCCTTCCCCGCCTTCTCTATCACCAATCACACTTGCCAAACTACCCGCGAAATCTGTATTAACGTCAATGAACCTTCATTCGATACGTTATCCAGTGACTTGCACGTCTCTACCTCACCGGCCAATGATCTCGTGTCTACTTCTAATTATAAGCATGCTGATTTGAATGGACTATCCTTATCATCTATTGAATAGTGTTAGATTTTGCTTGAATCGTGTTCGATTATCTTATTGCTTGAATCATTTTTCGATGTACGCCAAAGTAATAGATTACATTTAACTGTACATTAAGTTTTAAGTTAAGTAATTAAGTTATTTTAGTCTGTTTTAAATAATGGAATATCTTTTGTAATTATGAATCTTTTGACATTTAAATTAATATTACTTCACTTCATCACTTCACATACACAGTAACTTGTATATTAACTCACTGAACATTTCTTATATTAGATAAAACTTGGATTACGAATATTTTTAAATTCTAAAAGTTTTTGACATCACGTCCAAAAATCTGTGTCAAGTTATTATTTCAATATTATTATAATAACTGTTTTAAACAGTGATCTTTTAATATAAACATAATGTTGTATAAAAACTATTCCTCTTTATAAGAATAAATTATTATAATAATTATTCGATTTTTTTTTTCCTAGAAATAGAAAAAATATTCCAATTACAGTTTAAAAAAGTTAATCTGTAATATTATTCATATTAAATTTATTTATTAATATTATTAAAAAAATTATAATTCATAATACGTTTAAAACATATAAATGCCATTTTTAGATTTCATGTTATTGGCTAGTACTTTTTTAATGTACACGTAAACCTATAAATATGAATTTAAAATTTTATTCGGTAAATTACATTAAAATATGTATTTTAAGTCACAGACAATTAAGAGATTTAATGTTTTAAAAAGCGATATCGCTATTATTTATTTATAAAAATATATATACAGTTTACTTTCATAAATAGGAGACATTTTTCTAAACAGAGGAGTCATTATTTTCATCGATCGTTTTTCCAAGTAACTGTGATTGTTATTAAAAACATAAAGTTATTCAAAAACACTAGTTATTTATTTTATTCTAATAGATAACCATTTTCCTAGTACGTACTAATACGTACTAGTATTATTTATTATTATCCAATGAGGGAACTTGTTACCCCTATTCCTTCCATTACCTACTATGTAAAATATAAATACTGTTGGAGCTGTATGTGGCAAAGACGTTTACCCACTTATTTGACATTTGGTACAAAACAAAAGGAATGCAATTTAACATACTACTTATTGCACTTCCACGAAATATCTGGTGCCACGTCCGCGTCGTTTCGACGCCACTCAAGTGTCATTACTTTATCACGTTCTTGCCACACCAGCTAGTGCCAGCGCTAATCGTTTTAAGTTCAATCATTACTAACTGCGGTACAACTGATTGAAAAAGTATTTAACGAATATTTAAATATTTTTTATTTTATAGGCTTAAAAATTATTGATGTCTATTTTCTGTATTGTTAATGTACAATAACCATTCAGGAAAATATTATTAACTCTATTACAAAACTCATGAAACATAACAATATAAGATAAACACACGTTTTGGTAACCTTCTTCCACTACAGTCCACTATTCGGTATATCACTGTTCGAAGTGGTCCGGTTACATCTTAAAACAAACATGTCCAAATTGGAGTTAAATATGTATAGAAAATATATACTAACTGCTTAGGCGTGTTGAAAACTCATACTAATATATAACCGTACACAATACCTTATATACCCTAAAATATGAATGAGTTTACGTGAATTAAAAACGAAAAAAACGCCCTATAAAGTTACTTAGCAATTTCACAGCATATATTATTGTGACTCGATGAGTTAATCATAGCAGTTGATTTATTTAGTTATCTCCTTTTTTCTATGTAGAGATAGATTTTTCATCCGCTATTTACTTCTCCCTCGACTCGTTTTCGTATTAACTATGTTTATCGCAATGTCTCCATTCTTATCCTTGTGCTATTTTTATGAAGCAAAAACACCCCTGTCAGTGATATTATTCACACAGAAATATCCGCGCAATTTTGATTCTAATGAGAATTACGTTCAAATAAAACACTTTCGTTATTACGAAAATAGAGCGCATTTTTAATTAATAAAAATATTTTATTTCTCTGGAAGATTTGTCACCTAAGTTTTGTATATCTATCTATATTTTGTATAATTAATAATACCTACGTAATAATTATTGCCAAAATATATTATACTTAGCTATCATAAATTAGACATTAGGACAAAATGAAATTGGGAAACAAAACGCTAAATGTATTATATTAAATAGCATATCGTAAATCTGTGGTAATAAGTTGTAAAATATTTTTAATAATTGATGTCCATTTGAATAATAAATAAATAAGCTGAATTTAATAATCATCTACGTATATTTATGTAATAATATAACAAATGATTTATCTTTTTAGATAATATGGGATAAGCAATGAATTTTATGTATAAAACTCTAACCACATAAAAATATTGTGTTGCTCTGGTCTTTGTATTATTGTCACAACGTCCTAAATGTCCTAATTGTACGTAATTCTATCCTTATGCGAATGTATGTTTATATGTTTAATAAAATATTCCCTCTATGCTATTGTATTTTATTAAGTTCATATTCTTCCTGTAAGTTGCAGCCCTCGTGGACTCATTCGCATTTAATATTAATGCATCTACCGGCAGTCTATAATGTTGACCTAAGCGAAGTTGGCATAGCTCATAGTTAAACACTCAGACAGTGCCACTCCCGCACAAGGATTACCAACGTTGATGGTGGCATGCACATATATAAATAACGTATTATAAATACCCTTGACTCAAGAGCAATTATTTATCTATGACATAAATATCAGCCCCCACCGGGAATCTAACACGGGACACATCGCTCGACAGGATTACTATTGACTGGTCTATGGAGTCGTCAGTTAAAACTAATTTTAATACTTTTTTAACTTCTTTTTATTAAATATTACTTGTTGATTTAAAAAAAATGTTAAGATACCAACAGAACATTGCATGTTTTGATTCAACAAGGCACTGCCGCAAACTAACACGCAGTACCAGCCAAAGCGCAGAGCCAAAGCCTGATCGCAATTGGCGGGTATAAATAAACTTTACGTATAGGTATTGCTTACAGTTAATCGAACGGCATATCATAATGCGTATGAAAGCTCGACCAACAAATTTAACAACGACGCAAACATTTTAAATGACCGCCTAATGACAAAAAAGACTATGTTTTCAAGTGCTTGTTGAACATTTGATCCCTATTTTATGTACGAGTCAGCCACAAATCCAACGGTAAGCAAGCTTTGTGTGATAACATAAGCTGCAAGCGTCAGTCATGGATATGATCCGTGATAGTAATTTAGTATTTATTAAGAAAATATTAAATATTTACAAGCAGAATAGTGATACACACAATCATGATACAAGAAATAGGCATAATTTGGTTACGTCTTCATATCGTCTTAG
>DWPT01004882.1:0-12761 GCA_018251895.1 Agathymus mariae mariae | reverse complement strand
ATACAAGAAATAGGCATAATTTGGTTACGTCTTCATATCGTCTTAGAAGGGTGCAGCGTTCTTTTATGGGGCTTGGAGTTCGTTTTTTTAATAAGTTGATACGTGAGTTGCCCATTGGAACTTTTAAGCGGCGTATTAAAACACAGTATCACTTTTCTGCTTCTACATATTTCTTTATAAATACTAATTAATATAAGTATATTGACTGGCCAACTACATTTATTTTTGCTTGTGAATATACATCATCTGATTAGTTTTTTGTTTGCGGTCCCATTCAATTGTCAATCATCAGAATAACTAAAACATAAATTTCAATACCTGAGTGACACTTATTTTATAATAATCAGTTCGGTTTTTAGAGAGGAAAAAATACCACGGATTCGTATAGCATTTCTTAAACACATTTTTGATGCTTGGGAGTACAAGTAGAATGCTATTGATATATTCTGTGACCATTATATTCTATTGCCATAAGAGTGTCCCAAGGATAATATTGGGACCGCTACTATTTTTAATATATCAATGATCTTCCTTATTTCTCTAGAGACTAGTGTAAAACCGTAGTGTTTGGTGATAATACCTCCTTAGTTTTTAAAGTAGATAGGAGAAAACCATGTTTAACGATGTAAATAATACTGTTTCGCAAGTGCTACATTGGTTTACGTGTAAACGTAAAAAATGCACGCCTTAGGTTAAGCGCAAAAAAAAAATTAAATGTAAGATTAGTGCTATATTGTTATAAATAAGAACGTGCTTGAACTAGTAAATTCTCTCATATTTCTTCGAATTATTATATACTCAAGACTACAAACGAGTCCTTATGTTGAAAGCTTGTCACTGGGACTTAGCTCTGCTGCTTACGCTATTAAGAAGTGAGGCTCTTAACGGACGTAGAATCAGCAAGATTCGTTTATTTTAGCTACTTTCACAGTGAAATATATTATGGTCTGTTGTTGTGGGGCTCAGCTGCTGATATTGATTCGATTTTTATTTTACAGAAAAGAGATCAATATATTAATTGTTGCATCACAATATATTTTAGGTAATATTATATTTGTTAAAAATGCTTTGATGGTTTTCTTAACAAGTTTAATGTTTACAATATTAATACTAGGAATAAGGCTAAATTGGTTGTACCAAAATTCAGACTTACCAAAACTGGTGGATCTTTCACGGTTACATGTGTAAATATATATAATAAAATTTCGTTAATTTGACAGAAATGCCATAGCATTTCTGTTAGTATAATGTAAGTTAAAATTTCACGTCAAAAGCATTCTTATAATATATTATTTCTTGGCGCTTCTTCTTACAAAACTTTTGAAAAGTGTTTGAAAAAATCATCTTTGTTTTCTCTCTCCGCCGTTCTAGTTATATATTTCACTTCTTCGCGTTCCAATGTGTTTGGCTGGAGAATATTTAAAAATTGTACACAAGATACACTTTTAAAAAAGTACTACATGCTCCCTTTTCAAAACATATTTCATAGAAATGTCTAAATTTATCTTTTTATTTATATTAATATATTCCTGTCCCAAATGCCTTTGGAATTTGTTATCTTTATACCGAGTTCATTATTCCCTGCAATTTCTAAAGGTTGACTTGGTAGAATTCTATTTATCATCGAGTCTGCTCATTGTATGTTTTACCGTTGAATAGGCATTGAGGAATAAAGAAATAAATAAATTTAAATCCTACGACCCACATACCCATACCTTGACCCACATAGGTACCTACTATAATACGAATAATCCAATTAGTAATAAACATGTACAAAATATTTCCCGGAAAAAAGGGCAACGTCTATGTTTTGGACGCCAATAACATGTATGGTCTGAAACTAACACGAACCTCTACGCGCTCTACCCCTCTCTCTGAGTATGTAGTTAGGAACTATCAAGTGTAGGTCCTATAATGTATGCCATCCTTCATAGTGCATGCCTCACTTTATTTGAATTAGAAGAGAAGTGGCTAGCTGAATATGTAACTAACATGCTAGAATATTTTCAGAATTTAAACCAAGAGTACAGAGCCCGGTGGCGTTCAAAAATAAGCATTTGACGCAATTGCAATTATTTGGGATTGTTCTGAAAATTTCTTCAGCAAATAACCTAAGCGTTATACACGATTTGTATAATTTTTATGTCAATGTCGGTCAAATTGCTATATATACTATGTAACACGAAGCGTTTTGATTAAGAAAAGTAATTACTACAATTGTTAAGAGATATACATTTTATATTTAGAAAGTAAGTGCTACAACCCGCCGACGCCGTGGAGAATACCTTTCCTAATCCATAGTAACAATGTATCAAAAATTATGTGCGTCAACGTCACAGAATGTTGTCGTAGAATCTGTACCAACAGCGGTCGTTTCATTTAATGCCGACAGTAATTGTTTCTAGTTGCTAGTATATCAGCGTGTAAATAGGTAACTGAAGAACTCTCTTCCCTCCATTGAAACTACACACGAATTGTTTAAAGTAGGACACGCGGAGTTCGTTCTTCTTATTTTAGTTTCTGTAAACCTTTTAATAATTACGTTTTATAATGGCATGTAAATGACGTGGAAACTCAAATATCCTAAAAGATTTTCTGAAACTTAAATTAAGAATAAGTACTATGTCTTTTATACATACTGATAATGAAACTTTAAGTGACCATGTCATGTAAACGAAATATTCTGTGACATTTATTAGAGATTATTTTTGAATAACATTAAATATAAATATGGAAACTTTTAATGTAACTTATATACTTAAAAGCTTCAGAAACATTTACAGTGTTAAATTGATGAGATTATGAATATTTGCAAGTTAATTAAAACAATACTATTTATAACTTCGATCATTCGTTGTATAAATATACCTTGCGTTAGGGTTCCATTACAATACATAAAGCTTACACATACATAAATAAAGCAGAGAACCGCACAATCTATCTTGAATAAGCATTATAGATTTTGAACAGTAATTATTCAAGTTGCTTAGTTTCCAAATATTTGTACTTAAGTCAACTGAGAAATGTTTGTTACACTTAATTTATACGCAACTAAGAACAGTAAGTACCTATTTTATTATTACTTCAGCTGTGTGCGATTCTACAGTGTTTAAATTATTGTCGGGTACAAGTTTTTCGTAAAACAAATACTACAATTATAATGTTGAATCAAATTTATATTAGGTAGGTTATTCTATACTGATTATGTTGTTTCGAATGTGTGTCTTAGTTAGCGAACATTTTGTACGATATTGCAATTTTAGTGAGCTCTAAAGTTTACAAACAAGATTGTAATTGGTTAAGATGAGTCCCTTTAATTATACTAAACAAGTACGCAAGACCCAAAGGATTTCTAAATTAGGTGCCGAATTACGGACTTTATTTATAAGTAGCAAATTGACCCACCTAGAAAAACTACGCCTTACGCATAGAAGTAGCACCTGCATTGTTTAAGAACTGGGTTTTTCTCGTTCTGTTCATTAGAAATTCATTTATAATTTTTTACTTATGGATGGATTGCAATGAAACAAAGTTTAAATATTAACAAATGCTTTTTGCAATACATTAGTTGAAATCATAATGAAATCGGTTAAGCCTTTTCTGAGGTTAGCGTAAGTAAACGCACAGATAAATTGTCAAAAATTCTAACAAGTATTGATTCTGTATGAACGCATAACTAAACAATGTAGTTTGAAAATAAATTTACCATTAACTGAAGTGACAAAGTTGCGGTTTCAGGTTTGAGAAGTAAAAATGGTTGGACTTCCTTATGCTCTGAATACAACGGCACCCCAACATTTTCTTAAGGTCACAATCACTTTTACCAAGGCGTGGACGTCTTTCGAGTAATTTTCTTCCCCATCTGTTATGAGTCCTTCGAACGATGTGCTGTTCCTATTGCTACTTCAGCCAACAAATTATTCAAGCCATGTCGGTAATGTTTCTTCGTCTACGAACTTCATCGTTACGAATCTCGCTGAGCTGATGAATGGTGATGAATTTCTGATGATACATCATCACTGACAACACACATTGCTCGAACTTTTTCAACTTCGGGCACTGTGGAAGAAGATCTCTGAATTTCCCGAACGCTGCTCAGATTTGTTGGATCCTTGAAGTGACTTCTTTCTCGAAGTTGTACTTACCCATCTGGAACGTATGCTTGAGGTTAGTGTACTCGTCATCAACTTCTATAGAAACACCGTCAACAACCAAACGGTATAGATGTGACATGAACATTAGACATGACTTTCGTCGTGTCCTTGTTCATTTAAGACGCACCCTTTGTGTGGCGCTGTTAAGGTCTCCTAACATGGTACTGACGTCCGCCAACGCTTCCGCCAGTGTCACTGTATTGGCGGCAATCCGAAGATGTGGGAAGCGTTTCATTTCATCGGCTTGGACGCGTCTTTCAATGCAGTGGTGAATAGTTTCGGGGACATAACCCCCTTGCCAGACACCTCTCTGCAATTGGATAGGGTTTGTGCTTTTGTTGTGTAATGTAACTGATATGGTGACTGCTCTGTATACACACTATATCTCACATGGGTAGGCTTTCCATCAGCTTTCAGCAGCTCTGTTGTAATTCCGTCATCGCTAAATACCTTTTTACCCTTTAATTGCTTTTGGGCCTCTCTAATTTTGTACAGGCTGACGTTCCGGATATCTTGTCATTCACCTCTTTGAGAACACAAGATCGTGATGAGGTATACAACTGTCCATAGTTTGTCTTTAGCTCTTCCAGAACTTCAAATTTTGATGACACTGTGGTGCCATATTATATCATCAACCTAGTCAGTAAACTTTACTTAAGACTTATATTCTTGGCAAACACTTTTGAGCCGCGATTTCACTCTATTGTGTTTTTGCATGATTTACATTATGGGACCGCAAATCGCATCGCGTACTTGGGCGTTCGGCTTATTGAGACGTATATAATTTGACGTAGAGTTTGGAGACTGCACATATTGTTCTTGTCTATGTCTCATGAGACCAAGCGTATTGCTCGGGGAGCATCCGAGACTCCATTGACATAAGTTTTAAAAAACTTTAACTCTACCTCATGGACATTAATTAATTAAATGCTTATATAAAAGAAAATACTATGAAACCAATACCCAGCTGCGGTACCGTTATGTGTTGTGATGACTTGGAGAGTACGGTGAACATTGTGAACAGCTATATCAAATATGTTTGATTGAAGTATTTTACCTTGAGGGACCTACGTACATTTAAAAGTAAAATATTAAACTGAATTTGCATATAATGAGATCTTTTGTTGTCGACGGCAACTCTTTTAAGTACCAGTTCAATAGATTATTGATTTTCTACCATATTATCCTTAATGATTATAATATAATCCCGGGTAACTTAACAAATTAATGTCAGTTTGGATCGTAAACGATGAAGGTAGTTTTCTACGTCTAGTTCTGGTAAAATGTGGTCCTACGGATCAACTTTCAACGATATACAGCTTCCATGAAACTCAATATTTCACGTCGGCAATGGAGCTTTCGCCAGGGCTGTAACAAAATTAGTTGTATTTAAAATGATATTGGAATAAAGGAAAACTTTTAATAATATAAGGAATATATCCGGATGTTTATTGGAAAAGAGAGGAGTTTTGGTGTGATTTTCATTACAACCTGAAGATCGAAAAGTGGGTATTTTATTCTTCTTTTAACTGTATTTTAAATAGAGCGTTTGAGATGGATTTCCAACAGGCGTTTTAAACTTCATCTTTTTTTAAATTCTTCCACTCTCCATATATTTATAAATCTTGTTAAAATTTTCAATCGTTCATTAAATACTTTTAATTCATCCATTGGAGCTCAAATACATTTTTTATACTTGTATTGGATGACACCTGATGTTAATAAAGGTTTTTTACTTTTTTTAACTTTCTTTTTTGTATAACTTATTTATGTCCAGGTGTTTTATTTGCCTCTAGATTGCCGTGTATCTAGATTTTTTATAAACTGTATTGCTTAAAGTTTTAATTTTATAGTGGTGTTATATCTAGAATTACATTTACAGTAGTTTTATTCGTTAACACTATTGTGAACTGTCCTTTATGTAACTTTGACTATAAAGGTATTTCTAAAATCTTAACGGCCACCTAAATTGAAGTTAAGCGGTCAAAACTGGCCACGAACATGTCTCTATTTCGGACCATCCCAGACTTTTTGCCAGACCAAATTAATGCTGTGAAATTACTGCTTAACTGACTCATGAACATTGTGACAAATGAAAGTATGAATGTATAATCGTTCAATATTATTTACTAACCCACGTAAGGAATAGCATGTTGGGATAATAATGTATTAAGTGTATCTTAATGCGAGCTATCTGCGCGAAAGCTATACAACACAATAGGTATAATATTTTTTGTGCCGAATACAGATTGTTTACTTGTTCAGCCAAGGTACAAGCAAACAATTGTTGTGGGTTCTCTGATTGCTTCATGTAATCAGAGAATTCTTGTTCGTGATTCATTTGAACATGTACAAGCTTAGTGTAATTTTTAAACGATTACGTGCTTACAGATGGTTTAGATATGTATAACCTTCGCTTTCCTCAGGCTTAAAAGGGGAATTAATACCAAATCTTCAATATACAATATTCCCGTGCGTACCTGCCAGAGTATCGTGAAAGTGACTATGGTTTGGTAGAATGTTACTATCTCGATTCAAGGTATTAGATAATAATGAGATTAAATAAACACTATTTAGTGTTGTGTGTAAAAACTGATAAGTGTTTTATTGCAAAATCTGATCCTCCTTATGTCTGCAGCTCCATGTAAACCGAACGTTTGTATATACATACATCTTTGAAATCCAATCCAACATCAATATCCATTCATGTTGAATCGATTTACTTGAATTTTATTACACGGAGTTATAGGTATTTTTTTATATTACAAATAGCAGACGAGCAGACGAGCCACCCGATGGTAAGTGGTCACGGTCGCCCATGGACATCAATAAGATCAAAGGTATTGCTGATGCGTTGTCGACCAGAAAATAAGAAGAAGGTATGGTTTTGTGCATCTTTACTCGTAGTGAAAGTCTAATAAAATAATTGATTTATTGACAAAGTCATAAACTTTGGTATTTACAATATATAATAGATATCTTATGAAAATGTATTTTTGAACAAAACGCCGTCTCTCTCAATCATGAAATCAACTTCAAAATCATAAAATAACATAAAATAATTTTAACTACACGAATTTTTGTCTAAATTGTATAACTTATAAACAACCATATCAGCGGGAGATTCATTCCTTCCTTTTTTTCCAAAAAACCCAATCTAAACATGTATAATCAACGTACGTGCGTTGTGTCGCTGAGTTACTAATTAAAGTTAAGTGAGTACACTACTTCATTTCCTTAAATTAATACAAAAAAATTTTTTTATTCATTTATTTCATGTTAAACTCAAACACTTATCTAAAACTTTTGGTACATAGTTACTGCTTATTCCAAAATGTCTTTTATTGGTTTGTTAAAACTCCGAGGGAACTTGTATATTATTATATATCTAATATGTTTTTGTTAGTCTTGTTGTAGTTAGTCGACATAGTATAAGCAGACATGACCTTAAATGAAGCGAGTGGTCTCCTCCTCGTGGATATCCGTACTACCAGAGACATCGCCGATGTAGTGCCGTTCAAGACTACACTATCAATCTACTACAAGTAGCTAGCTACTAGGAACTACTAACTAAAGTAATTACTTAGACAATTAAATAAATTTACCATTTCTTCTTAAATATATATATGAATTAAATATATATATCATATTTATAAATCGTAAAAATCTTCCGCATTTGTTTAATTTAAAGAATTTAACATTTTTATTATTGAACTCAAAAATTTTATAATGGCTTTGAAACTACCTAGAACCGATATATTTATAATACATAAACTGTTCATGAAAACTAATTACAGTTTTATATGTTATTCTATATTTTCATACTTGGCTCGCGTTCATTTTACTGTTAATATCGTATCTTTGTAAAACTAAATTATACTGCTGCATCAAAAAACGTGCCAAGTTCGATTGCTAATAAGTTATATAGAGATGTAAATAGTTTTAAAGTACTTTAAATTTAACATTATGAAGATCTTGCGCAATGGTATGGTTCTTACCTCACTATTTGTAAAGCCAATTAATAGCTGTATTATCTCGTGACTCGTTTATTATTGATGACACTCTCGGTGTTATCATAAACGATGGACGAGGGTAAAATTATTAGATGACCTTGAACGTTTGAAATTACAATGCTTCATAGCTAAGACGAAGATTATCGAGTCATGATAAATAATGCCAAACTTTTCAGTTAATATACATAACATCGAGACAAAATATTTATATTAATTTAAGTGTAACTTATTATACTTCAAATTTTAATAAGGGTTGACACATATTTATCAAAATATCGCCCCTGTCGACCCATGGCTACCAAGGGATAAATGAGAACAAAAAAGAGATCTATCACTATCATAAGTATTTGCTGGTAACTCGATATTTTTAATTTTCTGTTCTACTTGCTTGCCCACAACAATGATTAGCCATTAGTGACTATCCTCATACACCTGGCTCAAACTGAAATAGAGAAACATTGAAATACACGAGTATGCAATATCACGTCATAATTGTTTAGTTAGGCGTGTTTTCAATCTTCTTATCCAATTCTACGAACATCATACCTCCGATTTTAGGAAACGTTCAACAAAATAAGGACTTAGTAAAAACTATTAAGTTTCAGTCCTGGCTTAACGATCGAATAAAATATGTTATCTTCTTTTTTTTGATTTATTACTATAAAATCGAATATTATCTATAATAGCGACTAAGAGAAAAGACCAAATACAATACACAAATCGTTCGTGTCTGCTGTTGTGCTTCTTTTAATTTATAGTGCCAATATGGAGAATTAACACATCTCACCGTTTTAGAACCTTCAAGTGTTTTATACTCAGCAGCATCGAAGAGCTATTCATAGTGCGTGTATATGTAAATGTAACAGTTCTTTAAAACATACCAAGTATTGGAATCGAAATCGTTGCCGAAATAACAGATGTTCCTAGAAAATAAATGCATGTATTGAACAGAAACGATTCTCATAACGAAAAAACACAGATATCGGAAACAATGTTTGAAAAGAATGCGAATTTTCACAGTCGATTACGATCGCTGTGAACTAAGCGAAATTTATAAACCCGTTATTTGTACAGCGGGCAATGAGTGGGTTTGATGATTCGGGAACGAATATAGTAACATTCTTAGGTTATCATCAGCCATATACCCAACGTACAGTAATGTCGGCTAGGCGTAGGTAGTCTAATTCAATAACATTGCAAAACGTTACGCACTACTTACAGGAATCGGGTTAAAATAATTTGTCGAATAATATTATAATATCTACTGATATTACGTGTTCGCGTCAACACTTCCTACCTACAATAAGATTGATATTAGAGGTGCGAATTTTGTGAGTTTGTGTATATGCTGACGGTAATCTCCTGAACCACGCATCTATGTGAACATTTCCTTTACCATTTGAAGGTACACTTTTTCGGATGGACGTAGGATCGACTGTATGCGTATAATAATTAATTGTGAAACTCGAACAAAGTCGGTATGATCCGGTAGTAAATATAAATATACCTTAAAATTGTTTTTTTTTAATTCCATATAGTAAGTTAGTCACGTGTGAGTAGTTTTTCGAAAAAAAAAAAGTATAGATTTTTACGACAGACACCATACGACAAATGGGCTAGTGTTATATATTTTAATATCTTTACGTGGGTGCCGCCTACATGTAAACAATTTGACATATTACTGTAAACGAAAGCTTAAAATACCGAGATCAAAGATAGGTTTATTTATGTTGCTTTTAGCAGCGGTAATAGAGTAGATGTACGTAGCCGGACGTTGACGTGGAGTGATTTAAGGTATCGTGGGTAAAGAGACGGAGCGTAGAAAAACTATGACTTGACTACATCCATCTCATTGTTTTACGTGGAAAAAAAACTTTGGTCTACTCCTAACACATCCCAAGAACAGAAAAATTAAAAAGTCATTTCGTCCTTGTATATAAAGTTGTGTATTAGTTATTTTCGTTGAAATAAATAAGAGTCTTTCAAATTCAATGTGTATGTCGGTACCGACATGATATCCGTGTCGTCACAATGGCCGTGTCGATACCGACATGTACATTAGTTTGATACGACCTGTGACTTACTGTTGTCAATTTTTTATGTGATACTTGTTAATTACTATCTTATGATTCCATTTAAATACAATTAATATTAAAGGGGTTATTACGTTATTTGTAGTGGTCCAACTCACTAATAACTAGAACTACCCATTTTCATGTATTTACGTACCAGTAAAGCGATAGTACCGATATCATCGAGCAGCTTCAATCCAAAAAACAAAACACAAGTATTAAGTAATTCATTCCGAAGATTTAAAATAAACATAACATTATTGTAATGAAACCGTGCACTGACGTGTGGTTCGTTTATTCATACCCGCCCAACATCTCTTTCGGGCCCCATTCCGATTGCGTGAACATTATGAAACACGAAGTATTAAGGCGAAACTTAGTGATTTTGTTAGTAAGTAGTTTTAGAGGCGTTTACAATACAACTTTATTGGCAGTAGGATTTTAAGTATATAACAGATTGAATGCCTAACCTCTAGACAATTTGCTTTTATATCCATCGATAAATTATAGATGATAAGTTGGCAGCTTCCAACTTGCGCTCTTTAATCCGTAACCGCTATACCCTTAATGACAGACATTTATCATACCTAAAAGTACACAACAATATCATTATTCTTCTGTCTCGTCAGTTTCTCAATTTACTAGTACTTGATACATTTTGATAATTAATATCAAACTGATTACAAAATTCTTCCAAAAGATTGATATTTATACAGTTCACTATTACAATCAATACTTGCCTCAGTGTTAGAATCGGATTTTGTCTTACAACTAAGGAAAATATTCGTCAGTGGGCTGGTTAAGGGCGAACTTCATCGTTGCGAACAAAAGTGAACTATAAATGTAAACAATTTTCATGACAATATTTTTCTCGCTGAAGCAAGCACTTCGTAATTAATTCATATTATGTAATGCAATATACTGAAATATTAATAAATACGGTCTTCAAATACGTTTTTTTTAATTAAGACATAGCCATCTATGCCGTTTATCATAACCGTGAGTCGACATGTTGACAAAACAAATATTTTGCATGAATGTGAATTGATCAAGTTGTTTAAAAGTTACACAAAACTGGTAAGCATATAAAAGATAATATATTAAATATAATGATGATAGTAACCGATGTTAAAAATAGTGAAGAAGGCTGCAGGTCTCCATAATTCGTTCAGCGAATAGGGCGTGTAATTCATAGTAAAATATAATGTGATCATAAATGTGCTGTTTACAATTAGCTGTATTAATATACAGTATTGAATCAACAGTGACGTCAGAATTATGAGAAATCGGTTTAATAAATATAGAGGTTTTAAAGTTACTGCTAAATCCAAATCACACTTGAGGGAGGTTACAGAATTGTAAATGAATTCAGTGGTATTTTTCGTTTCCTGTGAAAAGTTTTACATAACTTATGTTGGTTTATCTGTAAATTATGAATAATGATTTGTATTGTATTCGTTTTGGCTAAATTTTATCTTAGTAGTTTCGGAGATAATTTGGAAATGTAGGTTTTTCACGGGCTTCCAAAAAAGAGGAGGTTCTAGGTTCGTATGTTTCTTTATAAATGTAAAGACATAACTCCGTTGTTTATGAACCGATTTTGATTATTCTTTTTTTTAGTAAATAGGAGGTGGTTCGTAATTTGTTATCTGTGACAACACTGAGGATGAGGATGATTGGTAATGTTTCTTAGATGAAGGGGTGGATAAAACTCCTTAACGGATGGGAATAATTGAACTGTGTTTAAAGATATTGCGCTTTTAGCCGATATCATAATAGGATGAGGTTCTGTGTTTGTATTAAAAAAAAATCATGTATGTCCAGCCATAACTATGTTATTTATGACCAGATTTTATTGATTATTTTTTAAGTTTATATGGGGTGGAGTTTTGGTAGTATGGTGAGGATCAGTTGACAGCTTCTGAAGATAAGGAATGGAACTTCTGAACGGATTTTAATAATCCAACGGTATTTTAAGCTATTAACTTTTCGTACCAATTACACTGCAAAGCCATCATTAATCCCACAATGCTGAACTGATGATGAAATCAAATGCACTTAAAAAAAAATAAACTGACTTCGTCCATAAAAACTACAAAACGTTTATAAAAACCAAAAAATATTTTAAATAAAATGTTATTATATGGGCTACATACTAAAATGTTTGATGTCGGTGCCAAGCCAAATGTATAGTTGGTAGTAGGTACGCTAGGTGCAATTGATACAAGATGTTTTTATTTACATTATTACTCACAACTTCCACTTCCTTATTCTAGGTCCGATTTTATGAAACAATTGACCATCTAATATAATAATATTATAATAACAAACATTATTATAATAATCTCTGTACTTTTAAATCCTTTCCAGTCTTTGTTAAATAACCGAATAAAAGCGAGAATATTCTTATCATTGATTTATTATTATAAAATGGATGGTCGAATGTCACCTAAAACGGATATAAAATGTCCAATAAATTGGAATTGGAGATCCGGTCTTACCCAAAGTTAACCCTCAAAAAT
>DWPT01004881.1:0-12762 GCA_018251895.1 Agathymus mariae mariae | reverse complement strand
TAACTGAGGTTTTCATATTATAATGCCATGTTTTATTGAATTCAATTTTCCGGTGGATTTTTCATAAAACTGTAATGAATCTGTATATGTATTTTTTTTTTAATTTTAATGACGATTAGCGATATAAAGATATATTACTAAACATAGTTTTTGGAATTTGTTTTTGTGTATATTTGTACGTCTAACACTGATAACAAGTTTGGAAGTTATTATGTGGTCATCATTTAGGATAGTTTCCATCTCGATAAATTGATCTGTTCCAACGGTATTTTGCAAGGCGAAGTGAGTGATGGCTTACTAATATTTAGCGCTCGGATGTCGTAGTGATTTGTATAAGATGTCGTGGACTGTACAATGTTGCGTACTCACCAGATGAACGTGGTCCAATAGAGACGGACAAGTTCGCCCCTATACACGCGGACGCGCCGCCCTTCGTCGAGATGTCGGTTGAACAGGAGATTCTGGTAACGGGCATCAAAGTTGTGGATCTTCTGGCGCCCTATGTAAAAGGTGGGTTGTACCCTCCCCTCTAAAAATAAATGACAGCCCTGTGTTTTGACATGACTTACTCTGATTTTATGTGAGTGTTAGAAGTTAATTAGCACTTGGTTCGGTGAAGCAATATATTTGGGACAAACCTAATAATTCATAGCGCTTTCAAAGTTGTGTGAAGTCTTTCAAATTGCACTTGTGCAGATAATGTCTTTAACTCCTGCCATTGTGTGAGCAGATCAGTGTCCAGCTGTGGGATAGTTATGGGCCGTGATGAGATGACCTCTAAAGTTATTACAGTTATGTTAACTGACATACGTACGGAACTTGCAAATATATTTCTGTATATAGATACATTTGTACACAGAAAGTACGACTGAAATGACGGCTCACGGAGTATTAGTTACAACGCCATCTATTGGACGATATGTCAACTACAAGTGTTACAGCACAGTTTGATGTTATATCAGGTGGTAAGATCGGTCTGTTCGGCGGCGCGGGCGTCGGGAAGACTGTGCTCATCATGGAGCTGATCAACAACGTAGCCAAGGCTCACGGTGGTTTCTCGGTACCAATATAAAAATGTTTTAATACTAATTTAATGGATCAAGGGAAAACCACATCCCGGTGGTTTGGACGGCGGTGTCTCCCAGAAAACAAATTAAATTATTATACTTAGTCGGACTTGATCAAACTCGTCGGATCCATAGGTCCAATTAGACGGTACCCTGGCTGCCGAGCTCAAAGTTCTCCCGGACATAAATCTGAAGCCCAATGGTTCACACTCACGCCTTTGACTCGGAATTCTCTGAGTTGCAAATAGCATGAATACGTCATAAACGTCTCAACCAAAGATCCAACACACCAAAGATACAACAGTCACATAGACAAGTGCTTCAGATGGAAGTCGAATTGCGGAATACCCTCTAAGTAACAGAGCGACCTTTTACGTAAACAGGAAATGTTAGAAAAATTTAATCGGCCATAGGTAGGACTAATATTGTCCGGGATGTTCTTGGCGAGTGTGTGTACAGTGGACGTTTTAAGCCCCTCAATGAGAGGGGGCTGTATGCCACAAGTGACATAAATAAAATAATAACAAGTTAAAAAATTTGAGTTTGTTATTTTTAAATTTTATATTATCCCTCTGTCATATTATTCGTAGAGATTTTAATCAAGTTTAATATTTAAATATAATATTAGGTTTTCGCTGGAGTTGGAGAGCGGACGAGAGAAGGGAACGATCTGTACAACGAAATGAAGGTGGGAGGCGTCATCAAGGAAGACTACAAGAGTTCTAAGGTGAGTTGTTGATTGAAATTAACTGTTTAGATATTAAAATGTACGTAACACGTGATGAAGCTTTGCTTGCGTTGAATTTGCCAGTTTCTAAGCATATGAATCAAAGTGTGATAATTTGTCGATTGTTATCTTCATTTGTTATCGTTAGATAGAAGTCGTTACGCTATATTAGACGCTATGTTTGTTTTTGACGCCTGTCGTATAACAACATCTCACATCGGAGTTGTAACTTAAAGCATTCGTCTGGGTATGAAAATTAGAAGTCTCTTCACGGCTGCAGGTCACAGGCTACATGTCTATCATCAGTTATCTTCAGGGAGTTGTAGATGGGTTGAAGTTATGCCTTTTCTTCCTGTTAATTTTTATCTATAGGTGGCGTTGGTGTACGGCCAGATGAACGAGCCCCCTGGTGCTAGAGCTCGCGTGGCGCTCACAGGGCTCACTCTGGCGGAGCACTTCAGAGACAAGGAGGGTCAGGATGTATTGCTGTTCATCGATAATATCTTCCGCTTCACTCAGGCTGGCTCTGAGGTGAAGAAGAAAAAATGTTACTTTTTAGGGCTCCCTAACTTTTGATATGGAAATCTCACAGCGTTACTTGGGTATTTCATCTTCGTAATTGCATTAATCTTAGTTAGTGTCAGTTAACCCTGATTTTATACTGTTTTCCTTAACGAGAACAGTTGGTACTTGTACGCATGAGAAGTGCTTTTAATGTTAAGGGTAAACTTACAACGAAGTGCCTTCGGCACGAATTCGTGCTGCTCAGTCGGTCTTGCGTCGGTGGCAAATAACGGCCATCAAACTGCTCGTTTAGTGGGACTCCAGCACTGCAACCGAATCTCGTGAAAATCAATTCGGAATGCTGATTTTTACCACACCTGTTTGTGCATGATATAATTAAGGTTGGTATTAAGCTAGTCGATATAGAGCTAAGTGATTGAAGGAAGAATCGGGCACGATTGATTTGACCGTTGCTAACAATGCCAGGAACAGCAGAGGCTGGCTTTGACTCTATCAAAGATAAAGTGTAAGAGGGCTCTATCTACCATTGAATCACCTGCTCGTGGTTCACCCTGCTGAACAATGGACGAGGCTATGGCGAACGGTCCCTCCTGTTGGAGGTGGTTGATGATGATGTTTCTTTCTTGTGTTGTATTGTACAGGTGTCAGCGTTGCTGGGTCGAATCCCCTCAGCGGTAGGGTACCAGCCCACATTGGCCACTGACATGGGCACCATGCAGGAGAGGATCACGACCACTAAAACTGGTTCCATTACGAGCGTGCAGGTATGGTCACCATTGAATTATGTGAAGAAGTAAGTAGGTTTTTTACATAATATACGGTGTGGAAAGAGCATATAGAGTCCGATAGCATGAGTCAAATTTTACCGGCCGGGTAAGGCAATCACCCGTCGCAGTCAGGAGTTGGATAGGTGCTAGCAAATATTTAAAAAATAGCCGACTTCAATTTGAAGAAGGTGAATTTCTTGGTTTCCCCTCTTATTTTTAACCCTTAAAGGTGGTATTTTTTCTTAAAATTTGTAGTAGGATCGAACGGGAAGTATACCGTCGCAACCAATAATGGAATGTTTCAAATCGGTTAATAGGTTCTAGGTGAAAACATAAAAAAAGATACAAACTAATTGAGGGCGTTTTATTAATTTAACCCTTGAAGTCGGTTAACAAGGTCCTTTAGTTCTTCAAAGATAAGATTAAGCTGTTGGTTCATATTGTTATCGTTACATAGTAGACTTGCAAATCATATTCATGGTACTTTTACGTCATATGAATCTCCCAAACTGGTTCAACAGCTGTCCTTGTCATCCGAGTGGAATCCGTGCCTTGCTCTGAGTCTCTTGTTGGTTGAAGCAAATAATAATATTATATAATGGATTAGTCTCAAATTTTCATGGAATAAACGTTTAATTCTTCCAATATGGTGTCAGGTATACAGCTAGCTGCAGTGAGGATAGACAGTACTAAGATAACAGTATTGAGTGCTAAAAACGCTTGCACATGAACTTTCATAGATGTTCAATTAGGATTTCTCATTGCAGGTAGAATAGTTTATTTAAGACGCGATGCGGGATCACGACCAGCTATTTGGCAAACGCCTGTATACAAACACTTTCACAAATCCCAGGCGGTGTATGTGCCAGCAGATGATCTAACAGACCCCGCGCCAGCTACCACCTTCGCTCACTTGGATGCGACGACAGTGCTGTCGCGGGCAATCGCCGAGCTGGGCGTCTACCCGGCGGTGGATCCCTTGGATTCCACATCCAGGGTCATGGACCCTAACATCATCGGCCCGGAGCACTACGGGGTCGCTAGAGGCGTTCAGAAAATTTTGCAAGTATGTTTATCTAGATTGAGAGGAGTTGTGGTCTGTGAAGTTGATTCATGTGAAATTAATGTTAGACGAACTGCCCAGGATTATAAATCTCTGCAAGACATCATCGCTATCCTGGGGATGGATGAGCTGTCAGAGGATGACAAGCTTACTGTGGCTCGCGCGAGGAAGATTCAGAGGTTCCTATCGCAACCTTTCCAGGTGAGGTGGTTTTAGGACCAATTTTTTACGGTATCCATCGCTTTTGTAACATGTTGAAATTTGGCAACCTAATTATCTACATAAAAACATTTGTCAACTGATATTTGAAGTGAAAGGGTCTTAAAGTAATAAAAAATATTTTTATAGGTACAAAGAATTCATTAAAAAATGTCGAGTTTCGAAACTTCACATCCTTAAATTAGAAACAAAATGGGGAATATTGAACTTTATCCTTGGATAACAGGAAAACTTTATACCAACGAATGTGATCGAGTAGGTAGTCGCGAGACCCGTCACCCAGAGTAATGCGTGCTCTATATGGGTTGAGACTAACTGGATCTAAAGTTGTAATGTAAAAAAAATGTTTGTAGTCTCTGCTCTAGTTGCCAGTACATTATGCCTCGATGGTTATGTCTCAGGTGGCCGAAGTCTTCACGGGACACGTGGGCAAGCTGGTGAAGCTTGAGGAGACGATTAAGGGTTTTAAAAGGGTAAATACCGTAAATATAATATATTTGTAATGAGACTTCTCGGATGTAACAACGTAGTATCAAATTACGTTCGCGGTGTTGGCCGGTGTGACAGATAAATCGGAGTAAAGTCAGCTTCGTCAACAGGGATTCGTTCTAAATCAAACGACACGAATCTCTTTGTTAATCAGCTCTTTAGCCAAAAAGTCCAAACACGCGTAGAATGCTTATTTGACCGTTGATTTAATGTTGGCGATTGGTATTGGTGGACAGAACTAGTCTTGTTGGCAGCTGACCAATAATGGTAATTTGTTTTAAAGTGCTAAGTACATTTAGGAGGGCACATGTCTTCGGACATGATTGTTATCGTTTCATAGCATCAGTTAAGTCATATCGGGGACAATTTGCAAAATGTCCAGTAAGCGAAATATCCAATTCCAGAAACGTTAAATTTGGAGACTTCAATTTGTAAAATGTTCCAATTCGCGATAAGTCCAATTCATAAAATGACCAATTTTTTATACGCTAGTGGACTCGACAGACGTTGTCCTGAAATAAAATAAAAAATACAAGTTTACTGGAGCCCGACTGCAGCATTATAAAAAGGATTGATCTTTTGCATTTACGAACAAATTTTATTGCACTTAAAACAATTGTGAATATTTTAATACGAAAGCGTGTGCCAGCGAGTATTACACTCATTGTACTCACTATTAATAATATGTTTTATTCTTGCAACTCGATACGGTGAGTTTCTGCAAACATAAACAAGGAAAAGGTATGAGATATTATTATTTACTTAAAATATTAATGTTTTAACTGCCGTATCTAATTATTAATATAACACATACACCTATACATCTCATTTAGTATTAATATTTTTTTTATTGATGCATTATACGTCTCGTCTCTTTCCCTTCATAAATAGGCTGAGGAGTTTTAATAATAATAAGAAATGACATTTTCTTTTATAAGAAAATGTACGAAAAAGCAGTATATGCCCTTGTCTTCTGTATATGATAGTGAGATTGGTCGTGTTGCAAATTGTATGTTTCGCAAATTAGTCATATAAGGAATTGTTTATTTAACGAGTTTTTCGTTTTGCCCCCCATCAATTGTATCGCAATTTGTGTTGATAAAGAATTACATTTTTCAACCTGTTGAAGGCGGAGGGCCCTTAGTACTGTACAATATTATATATTAAAATATATGTGTAATTATGTTTACATTTTAGTGCCTTAATATCTAAAACATTGATTAGTTATACAAATAAAAAATATATGTAGATGTGTCCTACGTCCATCCGGAAAAATGTATCATTCAAATGGTTAAAAAATGATGCTGTGGTTCCAAAGATTGCTCTTTGCATATGTGTACAAAGTCACAAAATTCTTACTCTTTATCTATATATTAATAATAACATTCTAACTAATCGTTTTCTGTACATGAGTAATATATGAGAAAAAACATTAATACGGGCCTTTATTGACGCAATAGAATCCAAAACAATAGTTGCTAGAATTTTGTCTGTTTATCTGTGCGTTTGTTCGCGCTAAACTCAGAAACGGCTTAACCGATTTCATTCTAGTTTTCACTAATGTATTGCAGGAAGCGTCACTTAATACTTAAAGTTTGTCTCATTGCAATCCGTCCATAAATAAAAAAGTTATGAATTAATAATATATGTGTTTCTAATTTACTGAACGAGAAAAACCCAGAAAAATGCAGATGCAATTGGTAAGCGTAAGGTTATTCCGAAGCGAAGTTAGGGCATTTGCTAGAAAATAATATTAGTATAGTTTGGGTCTACTATAAAATGAAATATCTACGAAGAATCCTGTGACGTATTTGAATCTCTAATTTTTTATGTGATATAAATTGTTAGTTGTTGACGTACATGCAGGCGGGTAGGTTAACAAGAAAGCTGTGGTGGAGGCAATATCGAATCAGTTACCAATGCAATGTACGAAGCGAACCTTTCACGCCTATTCGCTGAACCTATATCATACGCTTATTTAATCGTTTAAGTAATGTTTCCTATTCAGATCCTAGCCGGTGAGCTTGATCACGTACCGGAGGCTGCCTTCTACATGGTGGGCACAATCGAAGATGTGATCGCGAAGTCACAGGAGCTCGCTAAGAGCGTTTAGTATTTGAAATTGTGGTTTGGAAAACATTTGCATTAAAAACTATTTTTAATGGGTTGTATTATTGATGATGCCGCCTTAAATGAGAATGGAAATAATGAAAGAAGAAAGTGGACTTTGTGAGAAGTTAATGTTAAGTCAGTTTTCAGTTGTTTCAGTTAATAGCTGACAAGTCGCCAGATGGTAAGTGGTCACCGTCGTCCATGGACATCTGAAAGACCAAAGGTATCACTGATGTGTTCTCGGCCAGGAAATGAGAAGAAGGTAGGAAAGAAAGCACTGGCTCTCGAGCCCCCAGCCGGAACACGACGAGTCGTTTGGCGGCCGACTCGAGCAGGAGAGTGGTACCTAGCCCGGCGGACTTCATGGAAAGGAAATAGACTATAAAATATTAATATTAATGACAATAATAGTATTGATATCTGTAATATAATCCTTACGTGAAGCCCTACCACCAAGCGGTCTGGCTTCTGTCGCCTTTTAGGACATCCTGTTCTGCCAGCACGGGATTGGGGGGTGTCAGAGGTCGCACTAATACGGCCAAAATCGAAGGTATAATAGGCTTTATAAAAGATGTATATATTATATATTTTTTTTATAAACATCTTTATAAAAGATGTATCTTATATGAGAGAGACTGTTATATGCGGAATTATAATCCTCTAAAATCCTTGGTAACGCTGTGATGTGGTACGAAAGCGCTGTTGTCTCCTCATTTCTCTTATATGGACCCAGTAGATTTAGCTCCTACGTCATACGTTGTACGTTCTGTTAAACAGCCTTCTCCAGCAGTCTTTAACTTTAACGACTTAATTTATTTCACACACACGTATATTAATTACAATAAAAGGTTTTCTTCTTTTTACCTTATTTTTACCTTCTTCTCATTTCCTGGCGGCCAACGCATCAGTGATACCTTTGATCATGCTGATGTCTATGGGCGATGGTGACCGCTTACCATCAGGTGGTTCGTCTGCTCGTTTGTCGGCTATTATCATAGAAAAAGTTTATGATTTTCTAATTGTAGGCGACTGTTCGCGACGGTGTCCAAAATCTAACTGTCGTTTCGAATAAAAGTGTACTTGATTAAAAATACATAATTGCGGAAAATAATATATACAACATTAGTGGAAAAAAACTGCCACTGACTCAGCTAGAATTACATGCTGATTACGGTTACAACAGATATTCTTCGGTAGGTATACCCATCCTGTATAGGCCTGTAAACGTTTGTTGAAATAAACGCTAAAAACCAGTCGGAACTGAAACGCCGCTATTAAATTTCCTGAATCATACTAATTTCGTATTGGAATAAAAACAGCTAAAAACTATTCGAAGACGATGTATATACACGAGTATTGTGTTTAATTATAATAGGTTATCGTTAGGGGTGACGTGATAATCCCGTGTTGACCGCTTAGCTTGACAAGCATGAGTACATAAAACTGATTATTCGATCTCGTCATTGCTCGTAGTCCGCGTCCGTAGTCGGAGTCCAGTCGCAGTCTTGCGATTACCTCCTTCGATACACTAGACCCGCTAATGTGTATTTTACTCCTACGTAACAACTAGCTTGTGGCTAGAATCGCGGGAAAATAATGTGGTAAGTGTCAAGAATAATGCATTCTATTATTGTTATGCTCCGTTATAAATGAAGAGAATGAATATCATTAGCATTTGTTATCGTTATCAAAAATCACCTTGTAATCTAAGTCAGATTTGAAGCAGGAAATTGAGAGATGTTACGTATAGTTTAGGTATAAATAAATAGTCGAAAAATCCAAGTCGTGAAAATCAACCACCTCCCCCCTGGCGCGTTCTCCTGACGTTTTGTTAACGAACTAGTAATAAAATAGAAAATAAATAATTGATGTAAGATATTAGCTACTAGATTAATCTATATCTATATATCTATCTATATTAATAATAAAATTCTACTTGATCGTTTTCTGCACATGAATGATATATGAGAAAAAACATTATTACGGGCCTTTATTGACGCAATAGAACCCAAAACAATAGTTGCTAGAATTTTGTCTGTTTATCTGTGCGTTTGTTCCCGCTAAACTCAGAAACGGCCTTACCGATTACGTTCTGGTTTTCACTAATGTATTGCAGTAAGCGTCACTTAATACTTAAAGTTTGTTTCATTGCAATCCGTCCATAAATAAAAAAGTTACGAATGAATACTCAGAAAAATGCAGATAGATACTTAAGGTAATTTTTCCGAAGCGAAGCGAGGGCATGTCAAAGTAAGTGTAAGAAGTGTATCTCACATTTTCACTCGGAATGAATGAATTTGTAACGTTCAAGGAGAACCTTGTAAGAAGTTTGACATACATACACATTTTTCACGTAAATTTACGTATTATGTCGATCACTGGAACAACCAATTGAGTATTTTGTATTTTTGACTAAGATTTTATAAATTAGAAATTCTCTTTTACTTCAGGCTGCTTCTCCTTCTTCCTCTCGCGCTTGGTAGCGCGCAAACGCCTAATGTTAATGTTGCATCAATGTGGCTCTTTGAGAACCTGAATAAGAATGATAATAACAGTATTAAAGCAAGCGCTACGGAACTAAACCAAGGACAAGGCGAACCTAATGCCCCACCATTTAAAATGGACATAACAAGTAAGTAAGTTAACAGGCATGTAACATTGCAAGTTGAACCTGTTCAAAAGATATAATTGCTGTTACGAATTGAAAATAAATGTCAATATAAAGAGTAATAGCAAGTTTCTAAATTTTTTTATCCTTAACTGCCGGTTGACGGTCGCTTTCTACGGATACTTTTTTGACGATCACGAGCGGTGTTAAGCATCAGACCACTACTAGAGGATAATTAGAAGGAACGTGTCACAACCGACACTGTCATTGTAACAATTGTTACAGGCTCTACAAAATGATCTTTCGACCATCTTTATGGGAAATATAGGTATCGGAAACAGACCGTCAGTTGTGTCGCACGGAAATCTAGCGTCATTATATCGACTGACTATGTTTACGTACACGTTTTGTGCATGAATAACATTAATATTATAATGGTTGGCAGATAAGCCAAGCGCATATTGCACCACGACGAAAGGCGAAGAAGGGAAGTGTGTGAAGCCGCAGTACTGCTCGACAGAATTGCCGGAGAAGGACCCTACCTTAAATTTTATCTTCAGGTATTCTTCGCTTATTTCATGCTGAAGCGCTCATAGCTCGGTGGCTTGCAACCCTAAGTAATCGCTATTTAGTCAAGTTCGGGTACGATCAGAAATTGACGCGACGGTTTTGATTTTTGTTCTTGGATAGCTATTGTTATGCTGGAGCCTTTGTCGTAAGAACTTCTGGCTCTTGAGTTGTTGCTAATACACCCCGTCTTACTTTCTTCTATCACTCTTGATAAAATTTATTGTGTGAATATGACTTTAATTGATTAACTCGCTGAAAGACCTATCATTTAGAAACGCTCAAATACAAAGATTAAATTATGTTAAATTTCAGGGAAACTGAGTGTAGTTATCTTCTCCAGTGCTGCCCTCTGAATCAAATCAAGACGAAATCTAAGAAAACGAATACGGTGGGTACCCACATAAAGCATCTGAAACCAATAAGTAATGAGTACTTGGCTAGCTTCATCCCATACACGGGCTACGGCAGAGCAAGGATTTCTCCTCAAAATTGATAACGCCTAAAACATGCTCAGTCAAATAAACATTATCTCTGTGAATATCGTTGGGATTCCATTGGAGCTATAAACAAAAATATAAATGAAATGAACAATGGTAGCCTATCGTTTTAAAGGAAGGTCATCAATTAAAGGAAGCTATCGTGAGGAAACCTGCATACGCATTTGGCCAATTTGGCCTTCTCACTCTGAGAGGAGATATGAGCTTATATACCATATTGTCCATATGGTTTGTAATGATGAAGACATGAGCTGACGCCATTGTCCTATTCATTTTAACAGGAATCACCACGAGAAAGGAAGTGGCCTCAAACGTGAAATGAATATTTTACAGCCCAATATACAGCTTTCCATGATGTAAAAATAATTCCAGTTACCTCCGGGATGCGGTTGGTCCAATCCAGGTGGGTACAGACTGCGCACCACGGACTCTGATCCGACTGGTTTCTCCGACTTTGCGGACTTCCCTTGGATGGTGGCTTTGTTGAAGTAAGTGTGCTTTACTAAGATCTTTACGATAAAATTAAGATGTGTCAATACTTGTGGTAACAGACGAGATGATTGCGACCAAACTGGTATGTTTTTCATATGTCATACGTCAAACACCACGCGTCTCAAGTATAAGCGTGTCACTAAGTGGAAATGCAAGAATATAGGACAAGTTGAATATTGATATAATATTAATATCGGTACCGTGGAGGACTTAACTTACCCGTTAGATAGTTTAATGTATTTTTTTACATTCGTTCCATAATGATGACTTTAATGATTTCCAGTAACATATACTGGTGTATGTATTATAACCATTAAATTAAAAAATTACAAATAAATAATAAGAGATTTGGAAAATAATATATATAATTATTTGAACGCAAATAAAATAAGCAATAAACAAATATTTCATTAAAGGAAGAGGTTCTTATGTTCGTGTGTTTGTATTTTTATTATGTATGTAGGTACAACAATAACTTCGTTATTTGTAAACGGAGTTGGATGGTTATGAGTTTAGTGTACTGGTGATGACTCAGAATTGGTCCTATTAAATATGGTGAGGATCTCTTCAATAGATGGGTATCGTTGAGCCATGTTAAATATGGTTGTTGTTTGGAACTCCTCAACGGATGTGAATCATTGTACCGTATTTTCAGGTACTGTTATTGGTACTGTTAAATCGCAAAACCTCATCATCGATCATGTCATAGTCTGATGATCCATTCTGGAGAAAAAATACATTTCCACATTGGATTAGAATAACCCGACCGTGGTTTGAGTAATTTTTTGCTGTTACCGAGTACATGGCAAGGCTAGTTTTATTATTATGGTATATTCATGAGGAAAGCAAAGAACTGCACTCTTTAACTATATAGTCTTGGAGGATAACACTAAAATTATTGTTAAAAAATACTTAGTAGTCTTGAGTGCTTGGTGTTCTAAAGCGGGAAGTGTCATTGATTTTGTAATACCGTACTTATTGTGTACATTTGTACACAATAGAAAAGCAAACGCTTTCCAAAAACCGACTTCAGAAAGAAAAACTGTAAAATGGTACTAAAAAGCGAGAAATAACTGAATCACATATGTAATTCATTCAAAGCACGAGGAAGGCTTTTTGATTTATTTATACATAAATACTAGTCCAAACCAAAGTTACAACTCTTGCCAAAACATGTTCCTTGTTAAGTACTAGCTGTGCCAGCGACTTCGTCCGCGTGGAAATTACCAAAAAAAAAAAAAAAATTATTTTTCTAAAAAAAATTGCCTAAATTACTCTTTATTACATCAGCTACCTGTCGTAAAGTCTCGTCAAAATCAGTCAAGCCGTTTCAGAGATTAGCCGGGGCAAACAGACAGGCAGACAAAAATTGTAAAAAATGTTATTTTGGTATATGTACCGCATATACATTCACATGCATGTAGTAAAAAGCTCCAATTTTATTTATTAGTATATAGATATAGATTAATATTATAACATATCTTACCATATTGAAATGTTTAGTAAATAAAAAGCAGAACCAGGACAGAACCCAGTTACTGTAAGTATGCCATTTTTCTTCCATCGTTCAGCAGTGTCATCAGCACAGGCGATTGGCCACTCAAGGGTAGATAAGCCACAGACAAT
>DWPT01004880.1:0-12764 GCA_018251895.1 Agathymus mariae mariae | reverse complement strand
GAATAACCAATTTGTTTATAAAAATAAAATAAAAATTGAAAAGCCCACATACTAGCACAATAACAATGGCGTGAAACAGAAAAATTCTGCATAACAGCAGTACACAATACAGCAAAATAGATGTACTCAGTATTGTTGCAGTGAACTGCAACACTGATTGCACATTACAGTCGTAAATGTCCAAATTTTCATACATTTTCCAGACTTTTTTATTATCGTTTTATTTACTGTACACGTCCGTCTTTTGGTCACCTAAATTATTGTGTGCAGAATTTTAAGTTTTCTACACGGGTTCAGAGAAAAACATATATCAGACGGACAGATGAGTGATCCGATAAGGGTTCAATTATCTAAACATATAATAAAATTCTAACTGATCGCTTTCTGTGCATGAACGATATACGAGGAAAATTATTATTAGGGGCCTTTATTGACGCAATAGAACGTGCGTTTGTTCGCGCTAGTCTCAGAAACGGTATTACTGAATTCGTTCTGGTTTTTACTAATGTATTGCAGTGAGCATCACTTTATACTTAAAGTTTGCTCAATTACAATCCGTCGATAAATAAAAAAGTTATTAATTAATTTAAAATAACGTGGGTACTATTTCTTAGCGTAAGGCCTTTTCCGAAGTGAAGCGAATTCAATTTGCTAGTTTAATACTATAAATATTGAAAAGGCCAAAACTCATTATAGGTAATATTTTAAATATTCAGTGACGTATCAAACGGGTCTTACGAAGGTCGGAGGTTGAGCTATACCAACTTTTCTCCAAATATGTAGGGTAACCAGATACATGGTTTCTTTTTCACGTATATGCACTTTTACAGACGAATCATTCTCCATTTTCACCCACTACTTAAAGTTATATAGTAATCGTGGATGTTACGGTTACATCGCCTTTTGTGTATGGAATGCATAACAATATACAGCAAATTTAAAATGCATGTAATTAAAAATACCCAATTTATTTTATGACTTGGAAAGATGTAGGGCTCATATAATACAAATCACTTAAGAGGGCAGAACGTATTTAGCAGTTAATGAGAAGACTTACACATCAGATAAAATAAAAAGCAAATATAATTATGCAATAAAAGTGTGACGTGAATTCTTTGTATATTAATTATCTGTTGCTGGGTTCAGGCAAGCTTCTCATTTCTATATAAAGTTAAACAATCTGTATAAGAGTAAGAAAAAATATTTAAAAAAAATTCCTGGCATATTAATCATTTTATTTGAATATCTTTTTTCTTTAACATCTTCATAAGATAAAAAACAATCTCTTTTTTACATTTTCTTTACCAATAACATGTCGGGAAAGATATAATCACTTTAGACAATTCCTCCGGATGAAATCTACGGGAAGTGGAGTTAATAAAACGGTTGATAAAATATGTTAAACACACTGTTGAATACATAAACACGGTATTAGTGGATCACATAAAAGTCATGTCCATGATTTTTTCAAACAAGTATGGTGACCCCAAATCGCGGCGAGCAGAATAATAGATTATCATTAACAGTATCTATTGACATGATTGGCTTTATAATGGAAGTTTCTAAATATTTCTAACGCGTTAATTTCTTTCATAATAACCGTTCAATTAATTGAACAATCGCATTGTTCATTTGCATTATCATTTGTGACGGGTTGTTGCGTATTGTGGAACAAGATGGGGTCTTGTTGCGTGTATTGGTTTCAATGATTATTGTTCGCCATGCCTTCGATGGGTTCTTATTAAGATCTCTTTTTATTTCCGCTCACCTATGTTTTACGAACAATTGACACTATTTAAATATCATATGCAAAATATAATTTCATTAAATATATTTAATTCAATATACAGGTTTAATAGCCTTAACAAATAGGTCATTTTAACAGTTTTAGAGCCTATTTACATCTTATATTTCTCAATTTAACTATAACACTGACTACAAATTTCTGTAAAACCGACAAGCGAGCCGTTGAGCCATCTGATGGTACGCGATTATCACCGCCCATGGACGACCCTGGCACCAGAGATTGGCGGGTTGCCGACCGAATAGAAAGTGAAGAACACGCTATATGCGCTCTCAGCCCCTGTAAGTGAAAGAAGTTCAAAACATTTAATGTTTGATTATAGAATGAGGGTGATAGTAGCCAAACAAGTAATATACCATAGCATTAAACAACCCCTGTTGCCATGCGCGATAGGATGAAACAATGGTAATCTGGCAACATTGCCACCTCTGTTATTCGATAGGGGGAACCATTAGCTAGTCAACTTGAAATCGGATAGTTGATTATTATTATTAAAGTTATTAAATTTGTATTAATTTACTTTGCAACAGTCCGTAAGCAGTAAATAAATAAATAAATAAAGGAATATACCGACATTATCATAAATGCATGCATTCCTTTGTGAGAGGGAGGGAGGATTTATGCATGTATAGAAGTATATACCATCATACATTGTGCTTGCGGATTGTTGTAAAGTAACGTAATACTAATTTAATATTTTAGTTATATGGACGATGGGAAATGTTTGGTTGATTATACGTATTGGATACTAATTCTTATTCTAATCCACATTTAAGCAACATGGTGTAATACACTCCAGGGCTCGGCAGATAGGGGAAGAGATAGAAACCATAACGGAGTATTTCATTATTTTTGCATCGAGAAATGTCAAATATTGAGTAATTAGTGTAGGTAATTAGGGCGCAAAATAAAAATGTAGACCTCTCCGTTATCTTAATTAACCGTATAATTAACCACGTGAAATGAAAAGGTCAATCCTACTAATGTAATTAACATTTTCTTGGAGGTATTTTCCTTGTGTCTTTAACGAAGTTAGAACTTTTTTAAACATTTAATACGAAACGTTCAACTACTGGTTGGACCTCGTTAGCCTAGTGGTTTGCCAGTCGGTCTCCCGCACGGGGGACTCAAGTTCGAATGCTGCACACATCTCTGATTTTAACAATATGTGCACATTACAAAACAATAATCACTTGCTTCCCCGAAGGAAAAACATTGTGAGGAATTATGTACCTGTACCTGATAGTTCTCAATAATGTCCTTGAAGGGGTCTGAAGTTTGCCAAACCGCACTTTGCCAGCGCTACAGACTATGGCTGTTACTCCAATCTAATGATCTTAATCAAGGGAGACCCTCAGCAGTGTGACGATATGGGTTGTAACGATGATAATAATCCAAAACGTTGTCCCATCAAATAGAAATATGTCAATTGTTATGTTTTGTATATATTTTTAATGCATGTTGGAGTACCGGAGCTAGTTAACAAGCATTTTTCCATTTCGTTCTTAGTGTAACGGCCGGGAAACTTTTTACTTTCTGTACAGGGTATACGAGACTCGCAGAACATCTACTAAAGTACAGTGGTTTTCTACCCTCAACTTCATGGGAAGTAACATCATAGTTGTCGCATTCTACCGTCTTGACCTGAGCTAACTCGTACAATGGTACATGGCTGTCCCACGGCGTGGTTCTAGCTACGAAGCCCGTCCTAGCAGGGTTTATTGTTTTGAGAACAATAAGAAAAATTCTTAAGTATTAAAACTAGTGCTAGAATATTTTGATTCCAGCAATGTATGGAACATTTAATTCTATAGCGCTTTCACTGATCTCATGTCATTGTGATTTTGTATCCTTAATTATGATTAGTTCTCGACTGTGCGTATAAAAACTCTTGTCTAATACAGCCATACAGTATTAGATAAATTAAATAATTTAGAATTATAATTTACTAGTCAACTTAGGGATTATACAATTAACATTAATGGAAATCAATGAGATTTTTATGTAAGCAGATTCGAATGTAGGTTATTTGAGTGCTAAACAGCCTTATAATTAATTAAGACAGAGCGATACATTTACAAGAAACCGATACATGTCACCGATACAAATCAAAACCAGTAATTACACTGAAATTTAATGAGTGATGAATCACAATCTCGTCGGCGAATACATCGTTTTAGGATAAAGTTGAACGAATTAATTTGCTTGGAGTAATTTATTGTCAGATGTCAAAATATTAATTTGATCATAATCGATTATTAAAGGGTCCAGTATATATTATTCAGATCAAATTCCATTGTAAACACCTATAGTTAATATAATGAATCTACAATTAATAGTACTAAATAAAAAAGCAAAAGTAAAAGGAGGTATATTCGTAATCACGCAAAAATTTTTCATCTCAATAAACAATTGTAACAAACAGAAAAATGAAAAAACTCAATCTATCTATCATATGTAATCTATAGTTGTTATCAAAGTCTCTCGGAATAAGTCCCTAAACAACCTATAAAAATTCGCCAGTTCTTGGCACCATTATGGCTTATGAAAAACGTGCAGATGCCTTTTCTGTTTCTTATAACATCATACAGAATTCCGAATTAAAAACGCGACATCTACCCGATGTCATCATTAAAGTTTAAATACTCATTACAGTTTCACAAAGGTGAACTGATAATCTTGTAATTGGTTGCAGTAAATTGAAATGTCAATTTAAGAGGAATTTTATTAACTTAAAATGGTATAATTGCTGCTTTATGCATTTGGGTCGCATAATTATTGGTTTTTGTACCTTGATTTGTTTAAATTGAGCAGAAATATTTCAGAAAGAACATATTGCTGTAATTTTTGCGAGATTAGTAAAGTTCACCATTATTCATTCATCAGCCTTACTGGGAAGAAATAGAAAGCCGTGAGTGCGATGGACTGGCTCCCCAAGACCGCATTCAAACACATCAAACCTTTGCAGGGCTGACTTTCAGAGCAGCTGCTATCCAGGCCTGTGAAATACCTTACTACTGGTCGGTTGGTGATGATTATCGACGGGATTCAAGTGAATGATAGTTGCAAATTTCATTTTGATTGGACACACCGTCTCCACTAACTCACACTAGAGCATCTTTTTGAAGTACGCTCTAGGCCTCCGTAATTATGAAGAGAGACACGTGCCCTGTTGAAGCCAGAGTGGATGCTACAGAAACCAGCGATGTATAAAAGAGGATTTGGCGTATTTAGTTGTTTAGCTGGGTCGACAGCGAGCAGGCGAACGTGGCTTAAATTTTAGGACGGATGAAGGACTTTATTCCCAAATGTTAGTTTCATGTTTAATCAATTCATGAAACTTTTGGTAGATTTTGCCCATACCTGTCATTATCATTACCTCAGATCCTCCTAGAAAGAGATTTTGATGTTTGATAAATCTCAGGCATGCATTTCTTTAGCAACATTTTCCTTCGCCGTATCAAATCCTAATTAACTGCTAAACATCATACAACTTTTAAAAATTGGAGGTGAGTGCAGGTCTAATTGATGCCCATGTATAAAATTGTAGTTTGTTGTTGTATCACTAATGTATCGGTATCATGATATAAATCAACGAATATACATTAACGGATGATACGCTATGAGTGTATATCAACAGATTTATGTCGGTGAATCTCGTTTCAACGTACTCAAGTGCTCCAACATTGCGAGTCTTTGTGTGTAATACAAAAAATCGAAAATCAGTAACAGCGCTTGCACAATCTATTTCTGAAGTAAACTGAATGCCAATGCCAAGAAATGGTGTGTTACGTAAAGTTCGTATGAATGAAACAATTTTAACATTCTTTTGGTTTGTCTTGCTTATTTCTATAGCTAAGGATACCGGTGATTGTAATCTAATTCTATAAACATCCTTTTTGTTCGTTGTTGAAGTGTGCCGTTGGCACTGTTCGCATTAAGATGCTTGATAACAGTTTGTTGATAAAATAGAATGGAATATTGAATTTGAGATAGTGGGAAAATAACATAAAATAACAAATTCCTCTGGGACCCGCACGATGCCGCTACAATTGATGATAACGACGTAGACTAATACAATATTATAGACGGCAAAGATTTGTACGGTACGAGTTGGAATTTGTTGAGAATTGAAACAGAATAATATTAATTACCATTTTCAAATCAAAAATCAAAAACAATATTGAATAGTACTTAAAATTAAGCTAAAATAATTTTGGGGAGTATGCCAACGGACTTTACACAATATTTATATCTATGAATTTTCACATTATTGTAGTTAGTCTATATCAAAGAATAATTTGGCTCAACTGTATTGAAGCTTTTATTTGGCATGAAGCGTGACTCTTTGACGTCATTTCATAGTAGGAAGAAAATTAGCATCTGGGAAAAACACTGCATAATAAGATCAGAATATACTGTAGTCTCATCTGTGTCTTTATGGAAGTGACAGTCGGTTAAGAAAATATAGAATCATTGTGGTCATTCTGACCTTCCGCCAAAACCGCCTTTAGGATTTCGTACTTTGCTTATATATTTTTTGATGCCATGTAAGGAAATGTTAAATCTCTCCGTTATTTTGCCTATGACTACCTATTGATATGATCTACCTTTCAGATGGATGGATAGTCAAGTGTAAAGTTTTGTTCCAATGCAATATTGAGCTTAAGTTGTAAAGATCGCAAAAGAAAAAAAAAACCTTAATTCGGCTGTAAACACTTATAGTTCGTCTATATATGTGGTGAATAGACGTAATATGAAAGGTAATAAAATCGTTTACTATAGTGAAAACTTAAGGTACATTTGAAACGATAACAAACTTAAAGTAAAATAATCCATAAGTCAAACATGCTGCTAACCTCTATACAAGAAGCTCTTAATCTGCGCTAATGCAGAAGAGATAACTTATTAGTGGCTAAGGGCGAGGAGGATATCTAACTCAATGGAGTTAACAGAGAGAAAGAGAGAATTAAATCATTAAAGTTGTTGCTAAATCGAGTACTTTGACTTGCTGCTATTATGTTCCCATGTCTATATTATTGATGATTTTGTGCAGTTTACAAGCTGTAATTTAAACGATGGGTTATGAACTTATTGATGAATAAGGTGGTCTCTCATGGAGTTTGATGGTGGTCTGTTGCAGGTGGTCTCGTTACAGATCTCTAGACATCTTATTGCAGCGTTTCCGGATGATTTATATTTCTAGCGATTTAAGATTATGCGTTTGACAAAAGATTTGTTTAATTAATTTATTTTTTAATTATTTGATATTATTGCTACAGCCTTTTTCTCATAGTTAATAAGCTACCCTTTCACAGGTAAAAAGTCATCCTCCCTAAATTTGAGTTGCTTTATCTAAAATCTTATATGTATATTATATAATATATTATATAATCTTATATATATATTATATCTTTATGTCTACTGCTAGATTATTGAAATCTACATGAGTAGTAGAATTTTGTTTTTCGTAGCTTCAAAAAAATCTAATATTGTATTTTTTTATAGTTTATGGTATCAAGCGTTAATTTGCCAAAATTCATTGTTATTAATTAGTCTTAATCCAATTTGAACAATCTGCGAGCATAATCTATGACTATTCACTTTGTGGCTAACATTCGTAGAGTCTGCTTATAATGATGCTTCATGTCGGGGTGAAACGGATATACCTGCATGTTTTTTTCATGGAGATCATACATTCTTCTCAAGAATGGTTACAAAGTATATTAATACAAATTTAAATTCTTTTTTACATCATTTACAAAAAATCTGTAAAGGTAATTGGAACTTCCGGATGACATGAAGTTGTAAATCGAATCGAATTTATTAGCAATTTATTTTTACTCTTGAATGAAGCAAAGCGTCGAAAGGGAATTAACTTCGATCGAAAATGTAGCGGACAGATAATTTACTGATGAATCAGACTGAGATGTGGCTCAATTAGATCAAGATATCAGCGGTTAAATGTTTATAACGCTAGACAAAAACTTAGGCTGACGTAAGGTTCATAAAATACTTTAAGACGAAACTAGGTAGCAGCAAACTTAGCACCGATTATCAATGACTAAATACCAGCATATTTCGATAGTCCAGGACACTGCTGATTTATTAGGCTCATATCAGGTATATCATATCTTCATCATCATAACAACCCATATTGCCCTCGGTTTTCATCTAATAATGTGAGGGGTTAAGAACATAGTTCGCCACGCTGACTAGATGTAGGTCAGCGTGGGTTGGCATGCATGTCACATACTTACTTCACGTACCTTTAAGAACAATATGGTCATCTCTTAGGTATGCTGAATACCCCCCGTTTTTTTCCATCACTAATTTGTAATACTCCGATAATTTGAAAAATTATAGGTGCATGCAGGATTGAACTCGATTTTTTCATACGGAAAATCTATGTTTGAACCATCAGGCTACCACTGCTATTACCCAATATTACTACTATTACTTTCTTTCTTACGAGTACCTTCTTCTCATTTCCTGACTGACAACACAACCATGATACTTTGGACTTGCTGATGTCCATGGGCGACGATGACCATTTACCATCAGGTGGCTTGTCTGCTCTTTTGTCGGCTATTACAATTTTAAAAAATTACAATTTAAAAATTTACTTAATTTGTAAATACTGAAATATTACTTCTAATACTGTGTTTCTTGAAGTTGGAAATCAAATTTTATATTAACTCTAAGTAAATTATATTTCCTCATTCTTTTAAATTTTCAATGACACGTGAATTTTGAAAAAAACTATTTTGAGCAAAAACGTATAATACCGTACGTTTTACAAGGTAGGGTCTTTACCGAGTAACGTTAAAATTATAACTTTGTTTTGTGGCACATTTTCACATTACTAAACGCTAGATTAGATTAACTCCAAGTCTTCATTGTATAGTTCCAAAAGTTTAGAGAAGATTCTCTTCTATACGCTAGTGACACACTACACTATGACCATAATCCGAGCAAGATTCAGAGGACCGCAGTTCATTGACTGATGACTTGTGACTCGGTCACACAATGGAATATCACAAGATACATCATACTTCATTTGAATTTATATTCAACACGTCATACAAATATATATGTGTGTATATAGTTTCTATCACTATATCATTGTTCCATTATTTGGGCCTACTGTAAGAAATGTCTTATTAGGCATAAGTAAAAAGTAATAATAAGTACTCGTATTTGTACAAACTTTGAATACATATTTTGTTCACTGTAATTTTATTGTGCGCACAAAATATTGATATAAAAATAAAATATTCAGTATTGCTTCGCTAGAAAAAAATGTATTCTAATAGTTTATTATAAAATTTTGATGCTCGCGCAATTCATCTAACATGTGCTCCAATATTACAAGGCAATGATTTATAATTCCAAGATGATCTCACGGAGTGCGTAGTGGCCAACACCGGGGCAGTGTATGTACCTAAATATTTTGTATACCGCTTTGAATTTTGATGAGTCAAAATGATGCACTTATCAAGATTTATTTTATGTGATCTATTGATTCGGAACAACGGCGAAAAGGAAAATCTATTTTATAATCTAATTATATTACGAATATTTCCCCTAATTCATACTATTCATTGCTATCTATATGCTACTTATTCGATACTAGGCAGTAATTAATATTCTTCTTCTTATAATTTCTCACCTATAAGTTGTCTGGAAGAAATCGCTTTTAAGCTATAAGACCACCTATTGTACAGTATTTTGTTCAAATTGTTATTATATTATGTCTGTGCTGTTGTCAACAACAAAGAGAGTTATTATTATTACTATACTGATTTAATGTAATTTGTAAAATAGAAAAATTGGTCAAGACCAAATCGGTTTTTCGTGGTTTACGTTTTTGTACTGGAAAGTAACAAGAATTTCAGTATTAGTTTTTCTCTAAGCTATGAGGAAGCATACATATCTGTTTTTTTAATAACCCCAGAGAATCATAAAATTTCATCCACTTCCTTTGATATCTTTTAAATTATTCATTATACAAATATAAAAACAGATTTATAGGTGTCATTTACAAGAAGCTCCTTCATATGATAAGGCCAGTCACAAGATTGATTAAGTTTTAGGACTGAGTAACTCTATATTATTAAGGATTTTCACTCAATATAATTTTAATAGGAAATCGGGTTTAACAGATAAGAAAGTACAGCTTTAAGGATTCTGTTTTTTCATCAAATAAACTGATCTTTGATAAAATTTACAACTACGATCAACTCATCTTTTTTCTACTTGCATAAGCGAGATTCGAACTCGGGACACGTCGCTTGATACTCAGGGTGACTACCAACTGAGATGTAGGAACGCCAAACACCCGTAATTTTCTCTGAAGTCAGTTATAGATATAACTATGTTACAAGTATGAGTCAATCTATTACTTTTATGTCAGTAAAAATCTGATACACATAAAACGCTATGAATATCACAACTACAAATATGTGGCCGTCAAAGAACTCGCCGCTTTATGACTGTTAAACCTCTAGTTATACTTAACCGTATGAACTGGTCATGACCCAAAAAAGTTGGCAATCTCTCAAACATTCGCCGTGTATAAACATTGCAGTATGTTTTGATACCGTTTCATGGGTATAAGTAGGATTTCGGCATCACTCTCCTTGACGTGTTTTAATGACTAGATATTTCTATTCGAAGATGATTGAGGTGTAAAGGCCATAGTCAACAGCGCTAGTCAAGTGTGGGCTCAGATCAGAGTTATCATGGTTGAGAAATATCATAGTTGTAACCACTAAGCTATGACAGCCTATTTCTATGTTGAATAAGTAACACCTAAAATACTAAATATACGTGTTTTATCTAGTCTGCTCCCTTTAGGAATCTAACCCTGGACTCTCTGAACGGTTGATGAAACTTTTCAGCTCCAGGTCTGTCGCGATCTGACATGATAGGATAGCATTTTCATATACATATCCGTACCAGGGTCTTGAGACCATAAGTTAGACACACACACAAAGACCCGAACAATTTACGGAAGACGTGGTTTTTAAAAAAACTCAAACAATGTCAGTTAAAAAGATAATCTTAAAACGTAATACCGCTTATAATTTCCTAAGCAATTGTTACGCCGTTATATTGATACAAGATTATTTTTTCTAGTTAGCATGTTTAATTAGTTCGCATTGTAGGCGGTAAGCATCGTTGTCTATCTGGGGATTTCGTTTTTTTCTACTTGTAAATATATACAAAACACAGTGACTAGTTGTATTTCTGATACGATCAATCAATTAAGTTGAGGATGTCATTCGTGTTACATTGTACTTGTAATATCTACTAAGTATCTCTGAATTAATATTGGGTATCAAGAGACATGTTGGGACTTGAGAGGCGTTACTGCTCAAACTTTAGAAGTAACAATGCGTGGGTTGGATTACGAGGATATTGCAGTTCCGTTAGCCTCGTAAGTTGAATGTTGTACTCGCGCATGGGTCAGCTGGGGTTTGAATCTTGGAAGTAATCTAATTTTTCACTTTTATACGTATAAGAATTCAACTGTCAAATATTTCAGTGACAGTATTTAAGTGCGTATTCTTTTACATTCTATGCTCATATTTTAATATGCTAGAGTAGGTAATTTTTAATGTATAAAATATTATATCCGCTTCTTATTCACACTTAATATTAAATTTTTATTTCATTTTTCACTTCAGTCTCGCACATCCGTTCTTGACTTCCCTTGCCATGTCGTAGGTAAGTTTAATCTCGACCTTCGTAGAATACACCCTTGGAGATGGAAAACAGTCTTGCCTTCTATAATTGTTTATCAATGCCGCCAACTTAATTGTGTGTGTGGATGATAACAACTACTTAAACACCCCACACATGTACAGTTAACGGCATAAGCTAAGCATATTCGTCGTTTAAAGTTAAAAAAAAAATAACGGCATAATCTCGACCAAGAGATGTCCACTGATTTTCATTAACATGTCTAATTTCACGATACATATACACTAACAATAAAACAATAACTGGAATGAATCAAAATAAAATGATAAGGAAAGTAACTCTGGTAATGGACCCTACACATTGATCTTTAAAAGGAGGGACCAAAACAAATAGCGTTGTCTCTTGTTCAGCAAGTTACATCAGTAAGTGAGGAGATTGATGCTGAGATCCAAGAATGCATGGAACCTACATTACTACCACTTAAGTAAAGTTTATGTTATTTACAACGTAGTTGATGGCCTACTTAAGTAAATATTTACTAGGTAATGTATAGAGGACGTCTTCATTAGTAATGGCGTTCGGCAGTATAAAAACTTCTTGTTTTATCTATCATTTGTTAGCAATTATGGGCCCGTCAACCGATAAGCGAAGAGTGTTCTCGACAAAAAAAGTTAGCACTAACCCTATGGAACGCTAGAGCATTATTGCGACAATAGTCACCGAACTAATACGTCGTGGCTGCCTTTAATCATTTATATTATCTATTGATTTGTTTAATGTGCTATCCAAGAAGTATCAAGAGCTGAAGTAACAAAAATTCATCTACATAGTTTCATAGTTCTGTTTGTAAGGGTTTAATTAACATATTGTGTTAGAATGTTGAGCATATTTCGGCGCGTGGTCATGTGGTTCCATCGTCGAGAACAAAAGCAATAAAAAATAATAAATTTCACTTTATTTAGTATTACAGCACAACACAGTTCCACTTTAATTCATTAGAGACGTCCATTTCAAGCGAAAGTTGCAAGTATAATGAAGCATAAATATTCGGTTGGAAATACGACAGCTTTCGTTTTAAAACGGAAGTGATGAGTATAAATCTAAATTAAATATACGTTTAACTGTTTTTTATTAAAATTACAATATAATAATAATTTATTTAATTATTAAATAAGATTTATATCGTTACAATTAAATAACCAAACTAAAAGTAATTCAAGAGTACTCAAGTTTTTCACAAGATGGCGCTCTA
>DWPT01004879.1:0-12765 GCA_018251895.1 Agathymus mariae mariae | reverse complement strand
ATAGAAATGAAAAAGGAATAACTGACAGTTTTTGTTACTTATAAATTATAGAACACAGAAGTGCACATACATGGAAATAAATAAATTAATATGGCTGCCGAAATAATAAGATTTTTTTTTTATGATAACGATAAGGTCAACCAATATTATATAATGTATATAACTTATCGTTTGTGCCGTCACATGTTTTTCCTACATAGTAATTTCATTAATATCGGTCGAGTTTTTGAGTTATAGAAAAACTTATAAACAAACAAAAATGGTAGAAATTATGTTATGGTAGAATTAGGGCCGTCATAAATATTTATATCACAAAATATGACAAAAAAAATGTAGAGACAGAGCCTACAGATTTATATAGCATTATAGATAATCGTGACAAATATGTTTTACGGTGTTAGAAGATAAAATTTACTTCAGTACTATAGAGTTCTTTTAATTTTGAATGACAGTTGGTAATTGTATGTGACAAGAAATTATAATATGTATTAGTTACTATAGTAATAACATATTACTTAGTGTTGCAACTGTTTCTCTATTGATCTAAAATTTTCAGTTTCAATTTTATGAGCGTGTGGTGAATTGTTAATACGGCCTTTAACCGGTTCACCCTGACATTCAATAAATTTAACGCGGGTTGGTAAATGCTATTCGAAAATCAGGCGGCGCGATCGTCGAACTTGCTGTAGCTCCGCCGGACAGTGACTTTCGCAAACTTCGTTTATCAATTGTGAATATCAAATAAGAAATAATAAAACTATAACAGCAGTTTAAAGTGCAAAATTAATTAGAATTATTTTTTTATTGTTGCAGTGAAAATGGAGGTGTTAAAGCAGATAGTGGCGGGGTACCACGATTTGATGGACAATCAAAGTGATCAAAGAGTCAAAGATTGGTTTTTAATGTCTTCACCTTTCCCCACACTGGCGATATGTCTCACATACGTATTTTCAGTAAAGGTGATTATTTAATGAGTCTTTCTTTTTTCATTTATCAATAAATGTTTAAGTTACATGTTGTAATATAATTGTTTATTGTATTTAAAAATTAATTTGTACGCAGGTGTTGGGGCCGAAACTTATGGAGAACAGAAAACCATTTGAGCTTAAAAAAGTACTTATATGGTATAATTTGTTCCAAGTTCTATTTAGTTGCTGGTTGTTTTATGAGGTACGTTGTTAAAACGACGTTAAGTTCTAGTTTATACTTCTTATAACTCAAACATATTATATTTGGTGAAGGTTAGTCACGAGTACACTTTATTTAGTTTAATTATAAGCATTGGTAGTATAGTGGTTAGAACCTCGGTCTCGAGGATCGAATTCGAATTATGCACACACCTCAATTTTTAATTATGTGCCGTGCTGTGAAGGAAAACACCGTGGAAAACCCGTGCACCTGAGAGTTCTCCACGATGTTCTCAAAGGTGTGTGAAGTTCGCCAACCCGCACTTGGCGGACGTAGCTGACTATGGCCTTCTCCCCTCTCATTGTAATAGCAGACCCTGAGCACAGCAGTGAGAAAAAATCGGTGGTAATTATAAAAAAAAGGAAGAAAGGCACTTTCAATGCTTCGTTGGTAAAATAAACGATGCATTCGTCTGCACAAGTAGTGCACTGTACTGAAAGTACTATTAATTTTACTGTGAAGAACTATGGGTTTTTCTTTTTAGGCTTAGTTTAATGTAATCATATAACATTAAGATACAAATTGGTAAAAGTTGGGAGTGAACGATGTTAAATGTTGAAATTTATTCAAATTTAAAATTGTGCAGCGAATAAAATGAATGTCAATCATTGTAATTGTCAATAATAATTTCTTTTTTTCATTTGTAGAGTATCGTGAGTGGATGGTTCATTTCACACAGTTTCAGATGCCAACCAGTGGATTACTCGCGAACTCCACAAGCAATGCGGGTGAGAACCAGTTCTAGTTTCAACCACTCAGAGTTTGTTTTAATAGTTAATTATTGGTTTTATAGAGGTAGGTTTTATAAAACACTAGCGACCCGCCCCGGCTTTCATCGGACTGATTAATTCATTAATTATAATTAATAATTACACGCATGTTATGTAGCCTATGTTCATTCGTAATAATGTAACCTTTAACATGGTATAAGAATTTTTCAAAAAGGTTCCGTGATTCTGAAATATTCATCCACATACGCACGAATTCATAAAACTTGCACTCTCTCTTATTACTACAGATTAAGGTATACTAAAGATATCATCGTCAATGGTCAAGAAATATTTTATTTACTTGTCTGTTTGAAGAACACATATATTTATATAGGTCAACGTACTTCCAATTTTAGATAGTGACTAACGCATAGGAAACGAATTTATGTTAAGATTTTCCGGTAATTATTTATAGATATTTAAACGATGCTGTAGATTGGTTAATATTTCCCTAGTTTACAAAAAATCTAAAACCCACGCATAAATTAAAAGGGAAAAAAAGAAAATCCAAACGTATTCAAATTGCTGATAAAAATTACTACCCGAAATACCACGATAAAATGATGGCTACATTGTAAATGATAATAATAAACGATTACGTATTTTGTAGTCGAGTTACCATCCGGATTGTCATCGCTACTGACGTAATGTCATTGTCAATCATAACGCACTCGTAAGGTAGCTCTGTTGCTTGCCTTCGAGTTTATTCTCGTTACGTGTATCAATAGTATTAATGTAATAGTTACCTGAGATAAAATTCAGCTTTGCAGTCGTACTAGACAATTATAGAACATTATGATAAAGTATTTGTTAATTACTCTAATTTTTCTCACAAATCGATCGTTAATAATTATTGTTTTTTAAATAAAGTTTGTTGGGTTGGGATTTCCAGTTCAATCTGGTATCTACGCGTAAAAAATATTCAAAATCTTCTTGACACTCACGAGTTTCACTTTAGCGCTCTTGCAACTTTGGAATCGAGGACATTCAATTTGGAATTCAACTACTGTTTTACCTGGACGAGTTCCTAAGATTTTTCTTTTCTTCTTATTACTATTACAAGACCTATACCTGTACAAACCCACGCTAGAATTTATCGTAAGTGAGTTTTCGTCATCCACAAATTCAGGCTCACATGGGTTTCCTTTATATAAGCAGAAATAAAATGTCACTTATAAGAAAAGAAATTAAATGTAGTATGTATTTCTTTATAGATTAAAAATTCCTTTTGCAGTTAGAACAGTTAATAAAAAACAGATAAATCATTCTTGATAGAGAAAAAAAAACCTAATGAATAAAATATAATTTATTTATCGTCTTCATTCAATGTGAATTATTTGAATAAAATAAGCCAAGCGGTTTTTACAGTGATTCTGTTTTTCTGACACTTAGTAAATAATTAGCATACATATTGTATCTGTCTATGCAAAAACATTAATAAGTCAACCATTATTTATTAGGTAATATTCAAATGGTGTTAATTACATGTATTTTGATCAATGAGCTTCTCGTTAGTGTTTATAAATTCAAAAATATTTTTAAATGAACAAAGTTCTTACGAATAATGTTTACTCAAACTTTGTAATCGTTTAATGTGTAAATTTGTTTTGTAGACAGTGAGAGGTTGTTGGTGGTACTACTTCTCAAAATTCACGGAGTTCTTCGATACGGTGAGTTTTGATAAATATTTATTGTAGTTTTGCATACAGCAATCTTACATTCATACGGTTTGTGTGTACAGGGTAAACTTCATAAATCACCATAACAGTGTAAATCGTTGCGCTATTATGGTCATAACTACATACTAATATGAAATTGTTGAAAATCCAGAGGAAACCGAAATTAAATGTTGTTTATTGTATTATGAAATGATAGGCAGCTATAAATTGGCTGTATCGTAATCTTGAACGCCAGTTACATGTATATTTACTGAATTAGAAAAAGGAATTATATCAACTTTGTTCGTTCAATTAAGTCCAATGTTAAATAAGTAAAATTGTTAAACGCTCTAGCTGATACTGACATACGACATATGAATAATTTCTACGTAGATAATAATTAAACATACTATTCCTCACGTTTGGGAGTAATAGTGACATTACTACTCCAATAAATTTACTCTGTGTCATTTGTACATGTACAAGGAAAACAAACTAAGAGGTAAATTTGACTAAAACGTAAAAAATCATACGAGTGTATTATATTTGCAATTTACAGGCATGTACATACATTTATGAGTGCATTACTAATCACATATAAATATCACTTATAAATATCTTACTTAATTCAGTTAGGAAATAACAAAATATTGTACTACATCAATAACATTGGAAATCATTTTGTACCTATCAAAAAAAGAACTTTAACAATTTAAAACAAAATTAAAAATAGCTGAGAACATATTTGGCATTAAACTAAAACAGGAATGTTCAATAAATATATCAATTCATCGACCTTTACGAGCACTTTACATTACTTCCTCTATGGATTACATATTGATCGTGACTCCGTAAGATCGAGGGCATCAATGTTTTGAAAGCCATTAAGAAAAGGTGACTTGTTTCCAAATATTTCATAGTTAATTTTAAATTGAAGGGTGATAGGAAGCGCGGCCAATAAATCTTCCATACGAGGTACAAAGTACTGTTGGTATTGCACGTAGATTGCACATTTAAAAGCTCGCTGCACGCTGGCTGGCAGTATTGGGTTGGATTCCAACATGGATAACACTCCAAACGAATATCAATATGGAACTGTACATCATACATTATAATTCCATTAATTTGATCAAAATTGTACTCATAAATCATGTAGGTATCTATGAGCGCGAGCTCCGTAACATTCATAAGTTTATTGGTCACCGCTTAAGTACGTGTATTATTAGATATTTATATAAAGTAATGATACAAAAACATGTAGAAGTCTATAAATGTGCGAACAACATATTTGTATAAGACAATCTCAATCGCAACAATGAATAACATGATTGTACTTGAAATATTAATTCTGCAGCTTAAATCGTTAAATAACATTGTAAGGGTAACTATTGTGTAACTTTTTTAATGACGGTCCAATTAAAACTGATAGTTAATATTATGCATCTCTAATTTACATATTTTATTACACTGACTATACACTGCATAGTCTTTGTCTATTTTAATAAAATAAGAATGTGTGGAATCGTATAAGGAATAAACATAGCGGGTAGTACAAACAACCTTCGCGTATATATTCCTTCATCAAGGTAATCAGACCACCGCCTTTATTTAGCATTGACTAAAATGGTCACGTTCTTAGTGTATAATTGTCATTTGCATATATTATGTATTATGCTGTTGTAATATTGGAAAACTTTGTTACGCTTTTTGTAATATTTTTGTACTGATAATCAAAAATTGCGGATGAAACATAAAAAACGATCATTAACCACGTAACATGGAGATTATTGATTTTCTACCTTTAATTATTTCCGCATACCAAATGTAACAAATTATTCAATTATGTAGCCATGTTGCCATGATTTATGTTATATATTAGTTTGTGGGATGTAATAATAACTAATTGTTTTGCTTACAGATATTCTTTGTGATGCGCAAGAAATATGACCAAGTGTCGAAGCTCCATGTCATCCATCATGGAATCATGCCAATGTCCGTGTGGTTTGGCGTCAAATTTACACCCGGTAAGTCTTATGTTATTATTCAAAAAAATCTATTCTAATACTCTCATAGCTTGTTATTAGCTTGTAGAATTGTTGTCAGTGTGATGGATACTCTTTTTTCATTTATGCCCGTTACCGAGTTTGATTACGATCATGAATACAACATTACTGTCGGAATTTACTAATGATAATTGTTGTTTATGGAATAGCATTATCGAAGTTACGAAATATATACCGAAACGTAATGTTTTTTTATTCCCTTTAGGAACCTTCTTGAAACAGCATATTGGTACATATATGCTTCATAATGGAATAAGCTGTAGTAAAAATTGTATTTTCCGAATTACTTTTATTATTATATAGCACTAAAAAACAGAAGAAGGAACTTACTATAGAAAAACTAAACACTGAATGACAGTTAATAGGAAGGTTGGTCATATTAGTATTCTAAGACAGAGCCACAGTTGATTTTTACATTCGTGACACTTCAGAAGTTTTAATTACGAGCTTTCACGCTCTGTTCTGGTCGCGAACGGGTTGAAACAATTTGCTTAAAATGTAACTTAAATCGAAAATGATTATTTATTGAGTAAAATAACACCTAGCTACATGTAACAGTAAAAAAAAAAACAGAATTTCTAACTCATAACGAGTTCAAATTGAATTACTTTTAAATTTAATTCAGTCATTTGTAACGGCACAAAAAAGGCCACATTATTAATAGCATATATATGTTCACTGTGCCATGTGTGGACTATATGACATTATCGTGAACTCATTTAATGAGAATTCCGTAAAATGGATGTAAAATGTCGTCGTTATGTTTTTATATTTTTGTGTTGATTTCTATCCAAATGACGCCCTTATTTCACCTTTACGGATCCTCGTCGTCTCTACATGGAGAGTATATACGGTTCGGCTCGGTTATCGTAGCCGTTTTGTTTCAATAAACATGAACTGAGAATATATTTGATTTTCGTTTTAGTAAAAATATTATAAAAAAATAAATTGGAAGTAGTAAACTTTTACCTGAATGTAAAGGCACATGCGTCATAGCACACAAGATCAACTAGATATGTACATAACTTCTAGAACAAACTAAGCAACTTATGTGATTAAACATACATGACCGTCACGAACGAGTAAACAAAATATGTAATTACGCAACGGTTTATTTTAGATTTCGATCCCTTCATGGCTATAAGGCGAACGTACGATGGGCTTATTATAGTGTTATCTATGCCAATTTTAAATGTTTTTTATTGGCTTCATTTGTATGTATGAATTTAATGTAAACAAATGAAAAATATGAAATAATGATTTAAGTTTAAGCTGATACCTGTACAAATTATTCGAAATTTTGCACACACATTTTCATATATAGTTATTTTTTATATGTGTGCATGAGTTTATGACTTATCTACACTTTGTCAGGGACCATCTGACTTTTCTTAAACTCGTTGATTATTGTTTCTTACATTATATAAACAATTCCTGTGTAAATATTGTTTATTAGTAATTCTATAACCACCGATCTGGGCTATGCGTGGTCTGCCAGTCAATTAAGTTTAGAATTTGTTTGGCAGAAGATTGTTATTTCATAACGAAGACCCTGGTATTCGCACTAAGGTCACGGTTTGTGGAACAGATGTAAATGTGAATTATCACACTACAGAACAGATAATATTAGCTTTGCGTTCATATTAATATAGAATGACTATATTTTGTATTTTTCTAAGTAACTTGCACCTTCATGTTTTTTATGATATATTTAATACAATAATTACGTACGTGTCAAGTATGAAGTGCACAAACTGGTCTTGATGTAAATATGGCCTAGAAAACTAACAAGAACTCTTCTCGATCGTTCTAATTGTTAAAGGTGCTAAAAAAGTATTCCGTTTGTCTTTTTATAGACCATGAGGTTAACGGTTGGAAAAAAACTTTATCTTTTGGAGTGGTCATTGAATTACGTAAATTTATCATGTACACCGTAACTTAAAAGTGTAAACGTTTAGTAATTACATTCAATAATGTACATTTATCTTCAATAAAATATTCAGTTTCTTTATTTCTTTCTTATATCACGGTATTAGCAATATAATAAAAAAGAAAAAACAATTTTTTGTAGCAATATGAATGCAAAAATAGATTTATTTACTATGTGACAGTACCATTTACATCTTTGAGCTGACGATTTTTGTACAAATATCAGGGTCATAGTTATGGAAAATATATATTCTATGAATAAAATTCTAAAACCGATTGATTGACATAAAAGCAATAGTGATAGACAGGTAGAACTCTCGAAGTTGAAATTTGCAAAGAAATTTCTTATATAACATAGGAAATTAAACAACAATTTTAAGATACGAGTACCTATTACCGGTGAAAAAAAATCATCCTACACATGGTTAATATTTCGAATAATATTTCGTTTCGAAATGTCTTATTAAAATATGTTATGTATGTTATGTAAATTAAGTCTTAATATGTGTGCAAAATTAAAAACAATATGGACTTGATCTAAATGGAAATTATTACATTCAAATACACTGAGAAAGCTAATATGAATCATGTTAAATGCCTTAAATGTCTGCTCATTCATCGACTCCTTAACAAAATTTTTATGATCGTATTTGCTATTAAGATCCTGATTGTCGTTACATCATTACTTTCTTCTCATTTCCTGGCCGATAACGCATCAGCGATACCTTTAGTCTTGTTGATGTCCATGACCGACGGTGACCATCAGATGGCTCGTCTGTTCGTTTGTCGACTATTGATGTAATATATACATATATAATAAAGTAATCGAATTTGAATTTAATGAAATCGTGAATTAACTTTAAAAATCCATCTTTAAAGTTCTTATAGAATATATAAGTTTTTATTATAAAGCAATCCACATAATAATTATAACGTAAAGTTGCTCTACGGCCGAAAGGTACATAATGTAGGTGCGGTCGCTGCATCGAATTGGTTGTGGTAATAAAAATAAAATTCTCAACCAATAAAATAACAAATGTGTACGTAATCTGCATTTTACATCAGTTATGTCAAAAAACAAAATTTCCTCCTATGGCAATCACGCAGATACGTATGAGTTTTGTTTTATTTTCGCAGGCGGTCATTCAACTTTCTTTGGAATGCTGAACACCTTCGTCCATATCGTGATGTATTCTTACTACCTGCTAGCAGCTTTAGGGCCCGAAGTTCGGAAGTACCTTTGGTGGAAGAAATACCTCACTGCCTTACAAATGGTCAGTTAGTTACCCTTGTTTAAAAAATAAATAAACCTTTTTACATAATGGTTCCACTTAAGCATAAAATTACGATTCAAAGAACCACATATAAACTTGATAACAAAAAATGGAATAAGAATGAAAATAATACGCCCGGTTCGAAGATACATTGCAGCGTTTGTTGATTTCATTGCAAGCTCAGCTTGTAAGAATTTATTTAAGGAACCTTCCAATAAAATGCATACTCACTTCCAGACATAAAATTAAATTGATATGTGTTTTATTTAACATTTAATATATATATTTTTTGAATGGTTTTTGCACGTTTCAGCCATGGTTTTAAGGGTTTCCAAAACCTGTCGCACGTCAACTGTCCGGTTTCAAGGCTATTAAGTTTTTACTTTTGTAGTTTGTATAAGCGCAGACTGGAATCTAGTACGAAAGCGTTTGATATAAATTCTGAACAAAATTATATATTAGATATTAAACATTCTGCACAGTCTAGGCGAGTATGACAAAGTTTTGAACGATATATTTGTATTTCAGGTCCAGTTCGTGTTAGTGTTTCTCCATGCCTTCCAATTGCTATTCATCGAGTGTGATTATCCTCGCGGATTCGTCTGGTGGATTGGCATGCACGCAATACTTTTCTACTACCTTTTCTCAGACTTCTACAAACAGGCTTATATCAAGAAATCACAGGTATCTTTCGCATCCGTTTTCTGTTTACAATTTACAAGGAAAGGAGGTAGCCAGTTTTTACCCGGCTCTGCTAGATTGCAAATATCGTCATCGTTCATTACAACCCATAAACCCACTCCTGGAGGTCTCGGGCTGTTGCGGGTTGGAAGACTTCACATACCTTTGAGAACATTATGGAAAACTCAGGTGTGCAGAATTCCTCCACCGAAGCGAGTGATAATTAATTTGTGATTGAATTACATTAAAACATTTAACGCATGACTCTAGAAGACCGAGAGAAATAATAACCATGCATTAAAAGAATTTATAATTTTATTGCATCTTATTCCTAATAAGTAACAAATACAAGTCTCTTATCTACTGTATACGTCTTATCGTATAATAAATATTATTTAGAATAAGTAACATGATTATTATCCTTTTGTCACAGGCTATTGCTGCGAAAGCTCTGAAAGAACAGGATGCAGATACTGTTAAATTAGAATCGAAAGAGAGGACAACAGCTTCAATCCTCAACAGCTTGAATGGCTCGGGGCTCGGCGTGCGACAACGGATGGCTGGAGCAGTGGCATCGCAATGATAAACAACGAATTTGTAGTAAAAGTGTGCTTTATACGAGTAAGTGCTTGGTAACTTGTTGGTTGCCATGCAACCGTCCCGAAACGGACAGCGAATCTCATTGAACATTGAAAGTATGCGGTTACAAGAGTGAGCTCAATTAGGTAGGTGATGTATGTTTAATGGGTATATTTAATTAAATTTAAAAATACATTTATCGGGTTGACACGGTTTTAAGACCAGTGTCCAGTGTAATTTGGTTAAATTAAAATAGCTATTAATTTAATTGCCGGTTGTTGTTAAAAATGACGTCTGACTCTTTTTTTATGTTAAATCGTAATTTTTATTGTTTCAATTGTATTTGCTTCAAATTATAATGTTCACTTAAAGTTTATAGTTTATGTTATATTCTTGAAATAATATAGGTGACATGACTTTAATGATTTAAGAATACGTCACATTATAGTTCACCATGACTTTCAATTATTACAAGTTAGTAAATATCGACACCTCTTTACTTGTAGTCTTGTAGTCATTATTACTCAAACCTACCAAGCCGTTTACATCTTTTCCGTCAACGTATCTGTAATTATTTTGTTATTACTGATGTATTTGGGCAACGATTATTTACCGTCAGGTGGCAAGACTGGCATTATTGATACAACAAACTTTCAAGTTATATGTCATACTACATGAACATTAGGCTATGCAATTGGCCAAAGTTATGTTAAATATGTTGAAGATAAACATGAATATTTTCATTAAGTGTATTATAATCTTAATCTTTATATAGACAGTCATTTATACGTTAATATAATAGTAAGATTTTATTTTTTATCTAATTCAGGCGTTGTGTGCCAACAAACTTTATTTTGTTATACAAAAGCACTATACTTACGACATTGTAATTTTAACATATAAACTTAATATATATGTATACATAATTGTGAATAAAATTACATTAAATCTTTTGTTATGTATACACATTTTTACTTATTTTGTGTACTAGAACAGAAAAATACTTTAGATACGAGTACTGTATAAGGTCGTACGGTATGAGGTGTCGATATGGATGATGCGTATGTTTGTATGTTTCCTTTCACGCTTTCGATTAAATAATAAGAAGGGGGTTTACTACAATCTGTATTTCAAAGCCGGTTGGAATTTGTATTGTACTGGTTTACAAGTGTGTTCTAATTGCTTATTGATCAATTGGTCGTAGTCAGTTGCATTAGCTAATAAAAAACATCACAAAATAAGGTTTTAGGTGACTGAAATTATTGTTAGTTAGAAATATGAATCAGCATATAATTACGATAGTCTGATCCCTGTTTGCCTGCTGGTGCCTACGATGGTGCCTACGAGTATACGTTTCATGTTAAGCTGTCTGTGTCAAACTTGCATTTTTAATGTTTCTGGCATTAACTGATGAATCTTGATTGCTAGAAGCATTTCTAAAAGTAAATTTTTGCAGGCAAATGTGATTTTAACTGCGGATGAATTTAAAGTGTGTGTTATAATATGTTTTCATGATTCACGATCTTTTAATGACTGACTGAAAAAACAACTGTAAAAATATATTTACATAATCTGTTTAAAAGTAATGTGTATATTAAACAAAATTTATAACGTAGACAAATATTGAATATTTTGACAATATAACAGTTCAAAAATAATAATAATAAGAAACAGATTTATGGCTTACGTGACCTGCCGGTCATCAATAACGTCCATATTTACACACGCGTCGAATATTCGACATGCTGACGCTTGCAATGTTTGTGTTAAGATCAGCCTTCCAAATGTTTGGTAAAAACTCTTTCTTTGTATGAGGGAACCGATCACGTCGCGATTATGCTGTCGAAATAAGTAAGTTCGGTACGTGTGGTATAATTAGCCAAGCTAAGTGGTGTTAAGCGGTGGTGGTGACTACATATCATCCGGATTTGCGGTTTGCCGGATAATAAAATAAAAAAGAGACTTTCAATCGATGTGATCTATTTTTTGATGAAATTCTGCCGTTTTCAAATCAGGTTGACTTATCGATGTTTATGCAAACATGATGCGATGAATAATGATGCATACAAGGCTCATTTTTTTACAAAAACAGATATCTGTAGTCAGATATCTGTAGTCAATTATATGTAGTCAGTAATATGTAAAAAGGGACGGACACTCATGAGTAATTTGTATTTTTACTATATAATTAAGTTTTGTGAAATACTGAATTGTGATACTTATTATAATACAATTTTATATGATTAATAATTTCGTGTCTTTTTTAAAGAACATCCTCTATATTTAACTCAATATATTTACATCGTAATGAAAAGAATAACAAGATTAATGAAAATCAAAAAACGATTAAATAATTCATTCAAATTTTCGTTTTCGAAAAAGTTACCACTAAGTTTAATATGTGTTGGAAACATTGTTTGCCAAGCTGATTCTTTGATCTACATGTATAAGAGCTAGTGGTCCCGTCGTCGCGAGACTCCAAAGGTCCGCAAAGACTTGAACCTCATAACCCTATAGTTTCTACACCAAGGGGCAAATATAGGTAATGTGGTAGCATAATTATAATGTCAATGCACTCTATTTATGCAACACTACTCGATCGCAATAAAACGACACGCGTATT
>DWPT01004878.1:0-12772 GCA_018251895.1 Agathymus mariae mariae | reverse complement strand
AGTTTTATTTTTTTTATACCCGAAATATGCAGCAAGTTGTAGGGTGCCTAATACTTTTGGCCAAGGCTGTATAAGAAAATTCGACACATTCTCGAGAATCTCATTGCCTCTTAAAATAATTTCACAAATTCAAATTGCTTTCTTTAAAAGATTATTCATCATTATGTCATGAATAATTTATATTTAATATTCATACCATATCTTTGTACTGCACTATATCTGAGAATTTTCAAAATCTCTTAACTAATACGAGATTTTTATTGTCTTTACAAAGTCGTAACGAAAAACACGCTGAAGGTAAATCACTGTATCTGACATGAACTTTCAAACGCGGAAACAAACTTAGAAACTCGTATGGCTCGTATTAAACATCTTGCATTATGTTATGCCATACAACGTATTTTTCAATAGCTTTTGTTGCATTTCCAATGCATAATGACAATTCACATGAATTGTTTTTTAAGTAAATTCTTAACATTCTCATAACTTAATAAGTTTTTCCTCTGCCCTTGTAGCTCTTTCGATTTTAAGATAATTATTATATAGCTTTTGACTGAATCCCAAAAAAGTTACGCTATAAAAACATTAAATAATGTTTTAGTTAACATTTTAGCATTCTAGTAAATAAATTTTAAGAGCACGCAACATTTACGTTTGTTGTAGAGTTTCAAATAAAAGATTGCTCTCGAGTATCGGAACAAACTTTGCTCTTTGAACTTGTAACTCGGTTAAGTCAACCCGAGGGATCGAGAGGGCGTTCTAATCAATATCTACTGCAGTCTCGATTTAACTTTGCTTTGGATTTATTTATAGCATTCTATTCAGACTTAATAGGAAGAAATTTACAAGGAAGATCTAAATACCGTTAGGATTATCTGATTCTAGAAAATAGTGTCAAGCGTCTTAAATTATCATAATATTTTACGTTTGTAAATAAATAACGATAATTGAAAGTGTCAGATGATAACAGAGATTTGAATTTTCTGACAATATAATAACAAAGCCAGTAATCAATGTATATAAAAGTAATAACCTACCTATAATCCTAAGGATTGCAAGAAGTTTCAGAGACGAACTGCAAACATATATATGAAATATACAGCTATAGATACCATACAGGTACCTTCTGCTGGATTGATTATTTATCGATATAAGATCAAGACTTTTTTGTAAATCAGCGAGTAAGCCTTCGAAAACGGTACGCACCAAAATGCTTAGAGAATTTCTAAGTTGGGAATGTCATACCCAAATTTCAATACAATTCGTCGTGATGCTGGACGTTTATTAACATATAATCAACAACAAAAATATACTTTTTCTGTGTGTAAAGTCGAAGATGTATGAGAAGTGTGTACTAGTGTTCACATAATTATAAATTTGGAACGTATTGACATTATACCTACATATAAACTCAAATTTACGCAGCATGCTGCAGAGTGCCTTATACTGCATAGATGAAATTTAATGAAGAATAAGAATTACCGACATAGTTATGCAGTATTATATAATAGTTATAATAGATAATATAATCATTCGAATAAATGTGGGGAAACATATCGTCGTCATATGAAAAGAAGCACTTTGAGATTAACACCTTTGATGGGTGCCTACGGTCCAACAATGGACCTGTGATGGCCGATTGATGTGTAGAATACCACGTAAATGAAAAGGAAAACTATCTGACATAAGATTACCAAGTAAGTGCCTACTTAAACACACAAACAATGGCAATTATAATATTTAAATGATAATGAAAATTACTTACAGTAATCAAATCATTCAACAAATAGCACAACCATTACGTCCAACTGTTAAAATAATTTTATTTTATTTATCAACAAGAGTTACTGCGCAGGTGTTGGTGGTTTATTAATCTGTAGGGAAGAAACATAACAAGGAATGGGTCACTCACCACATGCATAACTAAAATCCACTGGGCAATCTGTTTCATTTTCGATATTAACTTCTTGTTAGAAGGCATGGTTATTATCACTTAGCTCAAGATGTAAAGAATTCAGAAATAGCTTAAGACGATCATCAATTTTATCGACCGTTTCACTAGTGACACGCACACATGTAAACCATAAAACTAGAATTACCACTAAACTTTCACGTAACTTGTTCCCGTTCAATGTACACTAAAAGTTTGTAAAAGTCGTTTATCTCGTCAGTTCCCAGCTACGTATAGGCGTTTGCAGTAAAATCTGCGATATAAACACCAAAAACGGTTCGGTTACCCACTTGACGAGTCCAACTGTAGACTGACAACACTGCTCCAACACTATACGCGAATGTGTAAAACGGTGACTCATCGCCCCGCATACTGTTTACCGAGGCTTGAGTCATCGAGCGGTGGAAACAACCTAACAGCGTTGCAGCGCTTCGGCATTATACCACATCGAACATAAGAATAAACCGTCGAAGTTTTTAGAGCGCTTAGACGCTTTGATGCTCGAAACCGACTCCATTAATACCTCGCAGTCGCACGTGTCCCCGATTATGCTTTGGTATTATGAGTTTTAATTCCCAGTAATAAAGTTTATAGTAAGTATTTGTGAAAGGCGGCGGGTAACGAAACGTAAACTTTCGCGTTTGTTTAAATTCAACTTGTTATGTTAGATTACGACTCGACTAGGCCGAATGTCGTTTTGAGGTCGTTTACGCGGTAGAAATGTATACTACAGTAATACAGTATAAGTCTTGCAAAGTTTTGTTGGCACAATGATAAAAGACTGGAATGAGCAATCTAGTTGAATAGGAATGTCGCCTTGATTTCTAATGCATAATTAAAATATTTACAAGCAATTCAATAATTACCTGTCACAATACAAGCCAATTTAAAATCAATTCATTGCATGTATAAAATAGCTTTTAGCAAAGTATACAAATTCACATCATAATAATGAATATCGATGTATTGCTTGTAGTAATAGCTAACCATCAAAATATGGTATTTTATGAGCAATGACAAAAAAAGACATATTTTTGATCTTCCTCAGAAGACGAGTCTATCACAACAGCATTGTATTTTATGCTCATTTCGCCATGGCCTTATCGCCTTATTCCTGTTCGTATGGTTATCATCTATATAAATGGTCAATTCCATGAACAGCTGGGTTCTCGTAAGAAAAGAAGTAACATTGGCCAAGTGGATTGATTAACTGTAAACTTTGAGAAGATTAAGGAGACCCCAGTTATTCAGCTTGCTACACTATGTTTAATTTCTAATTCTAACATGTCCCATTTAACAATTAGAAGTGCGTACAGGATTCGAACCCGAGCCACCTGCACCGAAAACAAAGCCTATCATCGCATCCAGTATTTACTTGATTTAGGTAATGCTGCAAATCTTAATCATTCGATCGTGAGGAGCAATTTAGAATTATGCCATATCATGCTGCAAGGCTTACTTACAGCTCGTGTGTTTCATCACCGCAAAGTCGCAATAGCTCCAATCGTATTAAATTGCACCTGTCCACACGTCTGGGTTTGGTTAGGTGAAGGCTAAATAAAGCGCTTAAGCATACAAACTGTTGGTACTGTTATTTTCACTGATTATATATCCTCTTCATCCTTTTTTCATATATTATTTACGGAGTAATTGCGCGGCAATGAAAGTTCCTAATTCCGATGCTGTTTAGAAGTGTCAGTGAACTTGTATAATTTTTCGATCAGCAATTCTAATTACTCATAACAATTCTTAAAGATGATCTAAACGGGTGAACGCACTCGGAAATTTGTTATTGATGACGCTTCCCACGCTAGTGTGATTGTTCTCGGTGAGTGCTGACATTACACGTTAGTTTCATATAAATACTTTTGTATCTTTAAATTTTTTAAGAACTTTTAAAATACATCCAATTCCTTTAACATGGGAAAATTTGCTTTTTTATGTCAAATGCCGACAGAGGGTCCGTCGGGCCCCCTTATGGTGGATGTTCAGCATTGCCCATACATGTCCGACGTTTCCGACCAAGAAGAAAGCGGGAATTAATTTAATTCTTAACTGATTAAAAATCTTTCACGATTAAGCCTAGAACAAGGGTGATAGATAGCTAAAGCTTCTCTTAGTAGCGCAACAGTACTACTGAGATAAACAGGGTGGTACAGAGATCAACCGTCAGACTACTAAAAATGAGATTGGCTTGGACAGAAGGATGGATGGACCGACCACCTTACATGTAAATATCTGACCCAGCTTCCAACTACTTAAATTCTATCAGATCAGATGCACATCACAGGTTTATTGTTACCCCATCATTATTTATAGCCCGAATATTGTCACCCCTCAAACATAGGAGACTATACCATAGAGTTCAAAATTCAAATATACATTGGTTCAAGTAATCTAAAATCAACTGCCGAATATGACTCACGTACCCCTATCACATTATTTCGTCTTTCCTTGCTTGTTACTTAGCCACATATGGTATTAGGGCACGTGCATATCGAATAACTTTGACGAAATATCGGCTTTAAAGCGATAAAAAACATTTAGATGTTTTGAATCCCGATAATTATACACCATGACTTATGCAAATATAGCTTATATTTTAAAATCGTTCAATGTTTTACCTTTTACATAAATGTTAGATACTAAAATACAATTTTGATTAAACAACACTTCCACCATGTTCAAACATTAGAAAGCAAAAAATAGAACTTATTTGGATAATTGTATGTTAATTTCTGCACATTAATCAGACAGAACTAGTTATTAGCACATTATACGAAGGTAATCCTATAGGTCAGTGACCGGGACAGAAATTATGTGCTAAATGTTTGTTCTCATTCCTGAATATTTGTGATACCGCATATCGTATTATGTCCATGTCATCGCAAGCAATACAGAGGATCTTTTACGTAGGATAACTATTGAACCTTTACTATTAAATAATAGGTACTCCATCTCACATATAGAAAATACTATAATTAATAAGGGATACTAAAAACATTAAAACAATAATCATTTAATTTTAAACATAAATAGGTTTCGTTATTGTTAATTAACAGAGTTATTGTTAATTAACAGAGGGTTTTATAGATGTCCATATCATACTAGTCACTTAGCATTAGACAGATTACAAGCTTGTTTGCTACCTAATCCTACCGACAAAAGGTCTACAAAGCAGTTTAATGTAGACGTACCCTTGCTCACGTAAAATAATGAGTCACATTTGGGACAGGTGTGCGTCTGACGTATAATGTTTATGAGACGGTCAGAATATCAGCAAGTTGCAAGGGTGCGATAACACCGAAACATCTGTGTACTTTTATATCACACTGATTGTAGCAAATAATATAATTGTTGACAGTCCTTTGGTTAAGTATCATTATAAAGGAACATGTTTATAAGTGAAATATAAAAAGATATAATATATTTGTTTGTATCAAATGATACGATATTTCGTATAGGTTAGTACCAATTTGTTGAGAAAATATAAATTGAATGTTATCATATCAATGACTCAAACAAAAGAATATTGGAAAAATGAAATGATTTAAATTATTCATTAAGTAGTTTCATTGTAAAGTATAAAGTTAAATTGAGTGTTTTCAAAGTAAAATTTTACAAAACATGAAAGAATATTGTCTTCCATTAAGATAAGAGTACACTGAAACTGTTAAGTATCCTAAAGTAGCTGATAAAACCATTGTATATTTTGTAAACATGTTTAACTAAGCCGTTGAAATAATACACGAAATTAGTACCTAGGATCTACTACCTGGGTGATAAGGTGGTACGTATAACGCATTATTTTACACAATACACAACACGTCTTTTCTCAGAATCTGTTATAATGTCGTGAAAGTTTTACATTGTTTCTCACTTCTTAGAATGTTCTGGATTTATACTTTATTTTATATTTACTATGGTGGATTCACATTTCACTAATTAAAGATACAAATCTTCATTAAAACTAAGTGTGCAAAAATATAATATACTCATGAATTGCGTCAGAGCTGTCAACGTATTACTAATTTGCTCATATTTGCACATAAAGGCCTTGTCAAATTGACGTCACGCGGGTCGAGGAAACTACGTGACGCATTGTGAATACTCGTGACTGATAATCAAGTGTGCGCGCAGGGGTTTCCTTAAATGCACAGAAACACAACACGAACTTCGTTACACGGCTATTAAAATTTACTGAAGCGTCTCAATAATTTCACATTCACGGTAAAGTTTTGTCAACATTAATTTTCAAGTGAAGAACTTGAAAATGTTCCTGAGTTTTGGGTCTACTCTCTTTGCTGGTACATGCTCTGACATATAGTTCTTTCTAATTGGCGCCCAAGTATATATAAGTTTTTCATCGGATGTCCAATTCTAAAAACATTAGAATACTTTTAAATTTTATACTTTCAATAGAATATTATTAGCTATATATAAATTTAGAAAATATAGGATTTACGCGTGGATAAAAATGGAAAACGTTTAAAAATCCATTCCTAAGGAATTTTATTACGCGTGAGTTCAATTCGGATTTATCCAGTTTATTTTTATGACATAAACTTAGAATCTACGATTTTAAAACTAGTGAAATAGTCTATATTTTCGTCGGTAATCAGTTCTTCGCGTATAGCATAGTACAAATGTTAGTAGGATCTAATTCACGCATTTTTTCATTAGTATATAATTGATAAGGTATAACCTAACTGTCCAACACAACTTCAATATACAATACATGATAGGTATATCAAAGGTTTTTAATCAGGACATCCACGTCATCTCAGTAAAAGGGATTCGATTTCCAATAGATTATTTTAACAAAAGGCTTAATCAAACCCGTACTATGAAGATTATGAAACGTAACAAAAGAAAATTGAAAATAAAATAAAATGAATACTACTGTACCTCTTTTTTATATGCTTTATCTAACATTTACCTGTACGTTTTGATATTGTTCATACATTATACGATATATTTATAGATATTTACAAGTTTACATTTTGGCACAAGCTTTATGGATCGATCATTACAAAATAATCTCATAATCATATTCAAAGTTGGTATTCTCGGTAAGATCAACAAATTTATGTGCGCTTTGATCAATAGCTAAGTCAAATCATTTATGTCATTATGATATTCTATATGTAACTTACTTTTTATAGTTCACGTTAGGTAATATTTTTTTAAGTTTTTAAGAAATATAAATCCATTAATAACCTGCTGTAGGACAGGATCTTTTCTTGTGATTTCGCACGCAAATCACTTATGAAAGCCACAAGCGGCAAAGAACTCACTCTCTGCATATACAACTAAATCATAAACTAAGGATGCAAATATATAACTGTACTCAAATTATGCAAGATTATGATTCGTACAGAAATCGCAACGCAAACATTACTGGAGCATGTTTATATAACAATGACACACCCCTGCTGCAACCACATTGCATGCCTATGACGTGGCTCGACGGGGATGGAGCTGGTAATGACTGACTCACGTCCTTTAGTCACGGAGGTATCCACGGGAATTGATGTTTTAGTAATGTATGATTAATTTCTATGATTTCATTCCATTCCTTACAAACGAAATACAAATGACCTCATGAGAACGGTACTTAATGACAACTTACACGTTAATGACTTCCACAAAATGCTGAAGTCTCCTTGAACCCATGGCTCGTCGTGTCAATCAGAAATGAATTACATTTACGAAAGTCCTTAAATTCATTTTTTTCAGCTATATATTTTATCTGTATATCTTGCTAGTTAACGAACAAGGATCCATCAAGCCTCTTGTATTGAATATCTTATGACCCAATGATAACCTTTATTAAAAAAGCTCTCGATTCAGTAACAGGCTCTTTTAACTACGTACGTAATCAATTTACTATAACTAATGCAGTAGGCATTTAAAACAAAGATTGACTTTGATTCATATTCTGACTCAAAGTTATCCACAAGAAATACAGATGTTGTAAGAATGATGATTAATTATAATGATCCATTCATTACCACAATAATTACGATATTACAATAATCATGATGTGATTAATTCACTATAATTCTGCATATGATTCGACCAAATAGTCATTAAGTTTGACCTTTATTAAGATTACTAAAAAGAAGATAAAGATTTGTAGTGGTTATATTTTTGAAGTCATTTGCGCTTATGATGGTTTACTAGATTAGATGGTTAGGTGACTTTGAAACTTCCTATTATTTTTGTAATGTAAGAACATTTTATTCTGAATAGTTTTCTCATAAATTTAAGGTAAATTTTACCCAACAAATTTTCGCTCTACATCCCTAACGTTCATACTTTTTACTCCTTCAATCAACATTCGAACCAACCATTCTCCACTGAAGATGTGGTTTTAGATACTTAGCGATCGTATTTACCGCTACTATCAAAAGCAGCAGGCATTTCACTGATTTTCAAAAAGAATCATCCAACAATCCAATGCATCCGAAAACTCTGTTACGTCATGGAATTGTTTATAGGTATTCAATATTTGATTTCTATTTGCGGCAAGAAATTATGTGATGGAAAATTGTTTTTTTGGACGTCTCGTGTACTTCCTTGGTACATAGGGTCGAGCTGTGCGTAAATGCGTTTATTATTATTTTATTACGAACCTGTAACTAATTTATTAGTGTGCCTGCCTGAACGAATGCGGTACACTTCAATTCCTGATGGTTTTTTTGATGTCACTACCGTGTATGTTCATGTCTTATGCAACAAATGGGATCCTAGTGCAAAATTGTCAGCTTATGACTGAGGTAATTCTGTTGGTTTATTTTTTCAGATGTTAATAACTTATGTAAATAAATATATATGTCAAAAAAACTTTATGAAGTAAATATCCTTCCTTGTTTAACGTACAGGTGCCAAAGTTGGTTGGGTAAAGAAGATGAAAATGAGTTAGCAATATGTCAAAGAAAAATGAAATGGAGCACGCTAATTATACGACAAAATGGGAAATTAGAATAAGAAAATCCGAAATAGAGCAAAAAAAACCCTTAATGGAAGTGGTCAGGCAGGATGGAAAGTAGTCAGTGAACAAAAATAATAACGGAAAGGAGGAATGACACTAGAAGTAAGGGTCGGCCAAGGGTAAAATGGGAAGATTTTTTTACAGCAAAAGCAGAATTAAAGTGGATGGCAAACGCTAGAAATAGAAAACAGGAGAAAGAAATGTGAAAGGCCCACGTCGAAGAGGCGACTATCAATAGAAGATAACGCAATATAACAGTATAAATATGTATGTAGGAAATAAGTAGTTTTTTGATATAAGACATTTAAAGTTAAAAGTAGTAGAATAAAGGCTTTTTTATTTATTTATAATAACACACGTTACAAGTATGGGTTCATCCTCATGTATATAATGTAACGTACATATGTCATATTCAGCAGTGAGACTCAGTTTTTTCCCTAACTAGGTGGTAATAATAAAACTGTCAAAGTTGATTGCCAAATGATTTTGAAAACGTCTAAGTCAAGAAGAAACACTTTTTTTGTTGACTACGGGAAAACTTTCAAACGGTACCCGGGAATCTTACCGCACTAAAACTCCACCGGTGGCCTTCCTCGGTGCTATGATAGGACTCCGGGATCTGAAACGGAACGCAACCGGAGTCCTATGAGCGCATGCCCCGCCGGGCTCTGCTCGGGATGACCTTACGTTCATATCTTAAGCGTCGGGTTTTACGCCGGTATGCGGCCACGCATACCGCCGTCCTTCCCGAGGTCGATGGTGGGACGGTTCGGACTCCCCACCTTAGCCGCTCGCGGCCCCGGAAGCCCCCTTTTAGTCGCCTCTTACGACAGGCAGGGGAAAACGTAGCCCTATTCTGGTACCGAGTTACAGGGACAAGAAGGAACACCTAGATTGAACCCATGATTGTTGCTTACAAATTTAGTAAACTGTTCCATTCGATGGTAATAACAAATATTCAATGAAATACCATAAAAGTTGCTCAATACAATGTGTCAATATTGTAAACAACAGTTTAGATCATCGTATAGTATTCAGAATCATGAATGTATATTTTCTCTTCAAACCGTTTCAAAAATATTTAATGAATTGTAATAGGAAATAAAAATATAGTTCAATCAGTACTGTTTCTATTGCCAAGCGAGGATTGTAATATAACAATGTTTAACTAACAAATAAATTTGGTTCTGATTACACGGTGAAATTATTATTATTATCATTATTATTATTATTGCTATATAAAGTGTTTTGGTTGATTTTGTTCATGTGTAAGATTTTAGAATTTCCACGTTGGATTAGATTCTCAACTGAAGAAGTTATTTGAGTAAAAGAAAATAGTATTCCGGTTTTCGTTGTTGAGGATGTCTTGATGAAGTATAAGTAGTTAGGCAGTACCTCGTAAATTCCAGTTCAAGGTAATGTGTGAAAGTATTACAAATATCAAATGTATTGTATGCGTAATTTGTGTTGAGCACGATTCGATTCAAAACAAATAATAATGTTTTACACCGTACAGGTTCTTTTACACAAAGAACTTAAAAAATATACGTTTAAGACATCCTAAATATTTCAATAAAGTTATACTGTAGTTTAAATTTTATTATTAAATTTTAAATAGATTAAAGAAAAGATCAATATAATTAAAAATATATATCTATGTTAATAACAGCTATTGTTATTATATATAATTTTTAATGCTATTCAATTGATTTTGATAGTATTTCAAATCCACTTCGAAACATTCACTAAAACAATAACTTCTGCTCTAAGGCTACTATTGAATCGACGTAAATATTCCAAAAACGACTTTATAAAAAACACTCCCACACGCTAATATACAATAAATGGTCGGGATTCTTAATTCGCTTCAAGTTCTTAAGCAATGAATGAGTCAGAAAGTTTAAAAAGGATATGTTGTGCTGGTCGAGTGACCGAGTTCGTTGCACAGATACAAACATAAAGTTGAATGACTCCCTGACTCATTCTTTGACAACAGTGCTTCGTTCTTATAAATGGCGACTTTTAAGGTTCCTCAATCCAACGTTGAAACTATTTTGTAGTAATTTGAGAATCAATGGACATTCACAACATGAGATATAATTATGTGAACGTTATATAAATACTACCCCTTAGTTGAAAATTATATTACCTGTCGAATGAATGACTCCGGGTGTAATTCCTGCTAAGAAATGTATGTGACAGGTAAATATTTGTCATTGGGTCTTGTGTTTGTAATACTCGACAGTCGTATCGAAAATACACGGGTACAATTCTGCATACATAAATGTTTGTTACTTAAAATTTGTAGCTGATTGTTTCGTGCGGTAATCACGTGCGACTCACGCGCGAGTCTAAAGCTCGTGTGATCGCTAAACAACGATGTTTACATAAATACCATCCATGACGCAGAATAAACTCACTCACTTTATTATGTAAATATCATTTATAAATAAAGCGTCAGGTTTTATATTTTTAATTTGAAAATTATTAACTCTATTTTTTTTAGTAGCAAACGAGTATGCAATGAATTCATTATATAATGGTCAGTATTGTTCATATTCTCATAAAAAACAATATTAAACAGCATCTTAGATTTATAGCAGTTCAAATGTGTGGATTTAAATCCTTATGCTCAAGGATTTAAAACTCAAGGCAAGGCTTTCTAACTCAGTAAATCCAAACTTTGTCAAGCTTTTAAACTGAATTTGAAACTTAGTTTGAAAGCTTCATATAGTATGCTAACTGTTTTACTTCAATATCATATAATAAAATGGCATAATAATTATGTGTACGGAATCACAATATGTGGTAGGAGATTCTTTTTCCTTGGATTTCTCGACGACTTAAACAATTAATCATTGCCAAGTATTGTATCAACGGCTTTTAATTGATGGTGTCAATGTCTGGACGAATTTGTTTCATAATAAGCACTGTTTTAAAAGAAGTGATAAGAAGAAGATATAATATATTAAGTGTATTTGCAAGTGTTTTATTTTCTAATAAGCGGATCTGACGACTAATATACGATCAAGTAGTCCGTCTGCTCATTTGTTGGCTATTTGCTTTAAGTAAAACTTTGGCTTTTTATTTTTGAAATACGAGCCTTAACTAATCACGATAAGGCACTGTAGTTAATAATTCATAAGAGTATGATATCAACACGTGACTCATATGCCCACTTATCACTTATAAACAGGGACTTGCCACACTCCCGTAAGTCGGTCAAATAGGAAAGGTCATTGATATACCAACATACTAACAATGAATGATATCTCTCTGAACATATCTGAAGCCATTTGTTTCCTGTTTTATAATTACTTACGTAACATAACGAACAATAGCCATTTAAAAAAACCTAACCAAATATTCACACGACCATACTGCTCAATGGATTTATCAATCAAACATAACGCCGAATAGTTGAGCGTATATAAAGCGTAAATGTCCCATTTAGTTGACAGTATCGTGCGTTACCTTGCGGAAATTCATTGTTATTAAATTAAGGCTTACCCTGAGGATGCTCCGTTTCGGAGCGAAACACGTGTTGGTGACGGTATGTAAGTTGGTGTATACTTTTATCTATCAAAATTGCATATTTTCTTTTGTGGGAGGGAGGGAGGTTCTATGCATATATAAAAGTATATACTATCATACATTGAGCATGTGGATCGTAGTAAAATAAATTAATACTAATTTAATAAATATCCCACTATTGGTCTCAGGTCTTTTTACATAACGTGACGCTACGCTGGTGCATAACGGCCTGACACGTTTGAGAACATTATGAAGAACTCACAGGTATGTGGTATTTCTCACAATGTTTC
>DWPT01004877.1:0-12773 GCA_018251895.1 Agathymus mariae mariae | reverse complement strand
TAGTTTTATTTTTTTTATACCCGAAATATGCAGCAAGTTGTAGGGTGCCTAATACTTTTGGCCAAGGCTGTATTTACCAGTTACATTATATACTACTATTTTATGAGCGACTATTAACACGTCCTGCTCCGCATCAGAAACGTAAGTCACGTTTAAAATATCTATCGCAATGTTCAGGAATGGATTTTCTTTTCCTATTAATTAGAAACATATATTTTTTTTATAATAACTGCAACCAGACGGACAATTTTATTTACTGCCGTTGTAATAGAATGTCCATATTAACTTTTGTCTCATATTTTGCGGGAAAATATTCAAATCCTGGGATGTAAAATATACATAAATATAAATTACTAATATGTCAGTTATCATAAAAATCTATTTAGTAGTTTTGGTGGTCAAACAGACAGGAAAAATCTAAAAAATATGATTTGTTTGACCTCTTGAAATCTGCAAATAATATTTAACACAGAAATTCTCTTTTCAGTTTTATTAATGGTATCACACAGTACACCAAAATGAGATTAAATTCCTTGACAAAACGCTCGTGCTTAAATGAAAGCTTGTACTACGGTCATTATCTCCAGCTACAAGCAATTTACATGATCAATATCGGTCGACGTTTACGAAACTATCACGAGTTTTATATATTAAAATCTGCCACAACCTGTAATAATAAAATGAGGCAAGGCTTGAAGAAAATTGCTGAGGTGTTTATACGAAATTATCATTAACTAGTTCGACTTCCTGTGATCTAAGAATTGCTTGTGTAATGTTTGTAGTAATAGTCCTACTGAGTTTATATTTTAATGGGACCATGATTTTGTTTTTATATATTCTGCTTGATGAACGATATAATATTATTAGGGGGTATGACTGCCGTTGTCTTTAATTGCACGTCTATCCACCCACTAAATTGCACGTTTGAACCATCCAAAGACCCACTGGAACATCCAAAAAATCATCAAAATAGATGTAGCTGTTTAGGTGGAGTTTAATGACATGCATACCTATTAAAACTAAGTATGTAAAGGTTTTCACGGTCTCATTAAAAATGTTCCACGAGGAATTTCACTTAACAATAATCGTATTTTGCTATCGTCTCAGTAAAGAAGCCTTAATGTAGTCGTAGAGAATAGTAATAATATTGTTGATGAGATTATAGCGTTTAGATCCTCATATCATATCAAGAAAGCATCATTCATGAGTCCTGTTAAACAGTTAAACTGTTTCAGGGGTCTGTTTCGGGTGGTTTTTGATATTCGGGTTGTAAATTCGGTCAATTCGGGTCTAAGTAAATAGCCGGTTTAGCGGCATGGTTCGATCAATTGGGCGGTCCTTTCGAGCATTTTCAGAGTAAAAGAGCCGTGCCCTGCAGCGAGACCTACGCTACTGGACCTTCGCAACTTGTTATACCATTCTAACTGCAGAGTTGCATTCTTATATGTCGGTTACCGGAGAGAGCGGCAATAATAACAAGTCTAGTGTACACTACACGAGTAAATGAAACTTTTTCTAATGTTTAGCAAGGAAAACTGGCTCGAATTCCATAATTGATGTTGCTTACTTTCTTCTTATTCGACTTTTGTAACACTTCTATGATGGGTTACGTTTTTGCGTCGACATGATACTAGCTTTCGATTTTTTTTTTTTACATAATTTGATGGTTGACAACTATCTGATGGAAAGTGGTGATGAAGTTTATGACATTGAACGGACTAAATTATAAAGGCCTATTCACTCTCCTTTTGAAGATTCCCACATCATTAGTAACTGGGAACACCGACGCGTTAATGTTATTCCAGTCCTTTGCAGTGCGCATAACAAATGACGATGCAAACCTTTGAGTCCAAAGCTGATAGGTGAGATTTTCATCCCAAATGTGACAATAGTAATCTACATGTGGCACGTGAACTAATAATTCGGCGTGAAGTAATAAGTCACCTATTATTAAAACTAGCAAATGCCTTCGTTTCGCTTCGGAAAAACTACCTTACGTTTAACCATAGCATCTACATTTTTCAGAGTTTTTATTGTTCTGTGAATTAGAAATACATATATTAATTCATAACTTTTTGTTTATGGACAGTAATAATCTTTTTTCTCATATGTCAAACATGGACAGAAAGCCATCAGTTAGAATTTTATTATTAGTATAGATAGATAAATACATGATTTTTTAAATTGGATACCAAGCCTATGGGTATCAACAGCTAAGTGTTTGGTCAGTTAGCAGTTAAATTTTATATAAATTCAGATACGTATTTTTTTGCATGTTTTTGCAATTTCGTTATCAACAATATTTTGTTAACAGGTCCATAATAAATAACAGTATATTTTGGGATACAAATCGTCGAAATGTTTACGGTGAAGCTGTTTTTCATTCGTTTATCTATCATGCTTATACTTGACCTGTTACACACGCGACAACTTCCGCAGTTCAATCGATATCGTTACCATGACATTTTGTATCCGATCAAAGAGTTTTAATACGAGTTTTGACTTTGATAATCGATATACATATATTAAACTTTACCGTTATACACCGAAAATAATAATAGTCTGCTGCAGTTAGCTTACTGTCTTTCAGCTTATGTGAACTTAATTGATGACCCCGTAGCTCAGTTGGTAGTGATCCTGCATGTTGAGCGAAAGGTCCGGTTTGATTCCCAGCCTTGCAGACGTTAATGTGACTGATAAATGTTTGTTATTTTTCATGTGTGTTGGTGACGTCATATTAGTGTACGCCATTGCCACTCGCACCACAAGGAGTGCGCAGTAGTGGTGTGCTAGTGCGAGGGTGTGTGAGTGTTAACGATACTTGATATTATTGAATCATCGACCGAGATAAATAACTTCGGATAGAATCTGGAGTTGCATCCATGCAACCCATAATGGGTGACCGCTTGTGACCAAATGTTCTCAGAGGGCGCGTTGGCCACGGCTGTTTCAAATGTTTCCAATAGTAGTCGATAAGTCACGTTGGAAGCGTCGGGGTCTATAAAGTCTACTGTCAATTGAGTTGAGAGAGCAGCTGTCGACCGCCAATGAGAAGAATATATAATTTTCAATAAATTATTTATATAAGAAAGAAAAAAAGAATTAAAACTAGTATTTCGACTTAGCACCATTACTGATATGGGGTGACCAATTTCAATGTATCTACATTTAAATCATAATATCATGTACCATGTACGATGTAACATGATATACTGAGTTTCAGTGTTTTATTCTTTTTTATATGTCGGAGATGGACGGCGCTTCTGGCGTTCTGATTTGACATATCCATGGGCGAATGCTTCGGTAATAGAGCAGTTTCAACAAATCACATTAAACGATAATTACTAACATAACTTGTAACGGTTTCTGGCAGAGAGGTACTAGCATAGTTCATGTGTTGCCGTAGCGCCTACTAGGCTTCGTTGTAGCACGAAATGCCGGGTGTTGAGTCATAGCGACGGTGCTGCCACCACTCAGCCACTCCATTCACTATTTCCGATATAAGTAATATGGTGCCATGTAATTACAATGTATTATGGTGTAGGTTGCGTTGCATTGACCTCCCTCCTATCCGTTTGTCAACCTGTCGCCTTTCGAAAGAAAACGAGTACTGGTCATAATATGTATCTATAGTGTGGGTTTTCTTAAAGTGAAGTCCAATACTAACAACGATTGATATCGTTGTGTGTATGCAATTGAGGAACATATTTAATTGGTGATTATTCTGTTCATTAATGATAGTATATCTCCGGTTACGTGTACTGCTAATTTGTGATCTCATCCCGCTTCTTGACCTTATCTGATATCTTTTGATCAGTGATAATAATAATATGCTTTATCTAGTAGCAGTATGCAGTAACAACATAATTAAATGTTTTTTTTTTCTATATAGATGTCTAATAAAAGACATCATTGATGTTTTAAAAAAAATCGCAACGCCCCAAATAATCGATTAGATGTTCGATATTGTTTCTATCAACCTAGTTCTAGGTTGTTTAAATGTATTAAAACAGTATCCAAAAATATTTAGATCACACATAATTTTATTCATTAGTATATAGTATAAAAATTCTCTCTGGGTATCTATCTCACCGCAATAAACTCAATAACTACTGCACGGAATTTTATGCTATTTTTACTAATTCATAGAGCGATTGACAAGGCAAGCTTTAGGTGTATGAGGTAAAAATGAAATGAAGATATGAAGATTTTTAAAGCAAATTTTTTTGTATTAGTTCTTGATCTGTTGTACTCGACTTTTAAATTATTATAAACACGCGGATTAATTCTTATCTATATTCCATGATCTGGTGGAGTTACTTAGGCTTAGAAGCAGTTGTAAAAATAGATGTTTCCTTATCAATGGACTGCAAAATTTTTATATTTATTTATCTACTGTGCAGCTGAACAATAAGATATTTCAGGTGGCGAATTTAATGTCTGGTGGCATTCTCTGCGTTTCGTTGGTGAGTGGAATAACATTTCAAAGATGTTCAAGACAGTTAATAATAATCTCTTCTAGATAACCTTTGGGCAGTATGCAATAAAAAATGAGGATGAGAATAATGTACACCATTAAAAGCATTCATCACACGAAATTTACACTTTCAGAATTTTATCTTCTTTTTCTGGGAAATTTCAGTGTGTAGGTTTTGATTAAGTTCGTTTCATTGAATTTTTATTGATAATTATGTTGATACACACGTATTATATGATATAGGCAGGACATGAGCTTATCGGGGCGCGGGCGGGTCGTTCACAGCGATTTGTGTTTTCTCTGTAAAGTGTCGTTATTACGAAGCAGAGACGCACATTATGCGTTCGGCGTGCGTTGTTCTACAATATACCATTGCTTATGAATTGAAGATATTAACCGTGTTACGAAATGTTAAGACGAAATTTAATAAGTGGTTTCCATACAATTCAAAAATACCTTTAATTTAATGACATTATGAGTTTTTGTTTATGGACGGATTGAAACGAACTGTAAATATTAAGTGACGCTTACTGCAATACATTCGTGAAAATCGTAAGGAAATCGAATTGGTCGTTTGTGTGATTAGTACGAACAAACGCACAGACATACAAACAAAAAGACAAAAATTATAACAACTATTGTTTTCGGTTCTATTGTGTTAATAAAGGCCCCTAATTTTTTTTTTTCTCTCATATCCTTAGAGTACAGAAAGCGATCAGTTAGAACTTTATTACACGTATGGATAAAAACAGCATACAAATCTGTGTAGTCGTTTTTGAAATTATGGCCATACCTACCATGTATCGATGAGAAGGGTTATTAATCAAGAGTTTCAAGAGTTAATAGTAATCGTGGCAGATCACAATGTAAATGGCATTCAAATGTAATAAAATAAATGTGTTAAAGAATATTTGTATATGTGTTATTAATTTGTAAAAATATCGACGTCAACCATAACCAGGTGATATATTGTGTACCGACTTATTTGAAGTTGCAAGTAAACTGGGAAGCTCCTATGATGCAGTGCTTCGTGTGATGTCGGAAGATAGACTAGACAGCAACTTGAATTTGTAAATGAATCAAAAATGGATAAAAATCAGAGTAGAGCGATTGGTATTCATTACCGGTTTGTATATTCCCTTAATTTTCAGAGCTCTGCGAAGAATGGGCGCTGGCGGAATGTGAAGGAGATTGGTGGCGAGAGGCTCGCAATACCCGGGAAGGGCGAGGGCAGAGTGACGTTCGGTACGCTGGTGTAACGCCCGTAGAGCGCGCCGCCTCCGCTCCAGCTACAGCACTTGCAGTGCGCGCTGCACTTCAGACGACTAAATGTGGGTTAAAACTTAATTGAAATTGAATTATTTATTTTCTACAAACATTTCGATGTTGAAATTATCATAGCCTAAGATTTTAATTAAATCCTTCACATTCTCTTCTTTTATTCATAAGATTATTATATTTTACTTTTTTATTGCTTTATATAACTTTGACATTTACAAAAAGCTGCCCCGTATCGAATAGTATTGATAGGCTAAGTGGAATGACTGGACAGGATACAATGTTAGGTATAGTAATATAACTGAAACTATTATTAATGTAATTGAAGTACTTTGTGCCTTCTCCCAAATGAAGTTGAGACGCCTTTGAGCCAGTGAGAGTAAAAGCTGTGAAAGTTATTATAACGATATATAACATAATTAAAACTAAGCTCACTGTAAATAGATAAAATTATACTTCTTAATTTTGCAGCTCTAAACAAGAAACTACAGAAAGTTAATATAGACATCAGTCCAAAGGGAATTATAGTTTCTGATGCAGAGTCACAGGAGAATGTTCTAAGCGTTTCAATATACAGGTAATATTTAACACAATTGTTTACATGAATTGTAGATACAACTGAGAAATTATAATTTGAATGTCGCTATTTATGTATCTGGAATAACAAAAAACAAACATCTATCATTTATTATAGTTTTATGGTTTTAAAGTATTCGTCACGATGATTGATGCTCATTTGCATACGTTAAAACTTACTTTCATAGCACTTTTTCCACTCTGATTGAGGTATCTCTAAAACTTGAATTTTGAACGCATCAACGGCGTCTTCTCAGCTCATCGTTGACTTCGTAATATATTCTTCACGTTTGGAAATAAATATAAATCATTGGGCGCCAAATCGAAGCTCTGAGGCGGATGACCCGTTAGTTTGAGCATTTGCGTTATCGGTTGGTTTTCTTATTTCTTCAAAGACTTGACGAAGAAATGGTCGTGTACCATTCAGAATTAACCGATTTACGATTCTTTAATAGCATTGTAGCCACGTGTCCGATTAAACCAAAAAAGCAGGCGACCATTTGCTTGAAAGTGCTTTTTGCACGATAACTTTTGTCGGGTTTGGCTCATGTCGGAACACCCACCCCGATAATTACTGTTTAGGTTTGTCGGATTCATAATTATATATCCAGGATTCATCACCTGCGCAGATATTATAAATACCTTTTGAGTCACAAAAATTGTATTTTTTTAACATATTTTTGCACTAAATTACACAAGCCTGTTTTTAAACGATATTTAAGTTGTGCGGAATCCAATGCGAATAATTTTTTTACAGCCAAATTTTCGTGTAATATCATATGTATCCTCGTCGTACTTATGCCCCGAGACGCCTCTAGCTCGCGATATGTAACATGACGGTATTGCATTATCAGTTATCGCACAGCATCCATATTTTGTGGTACAACAATTGATTTAGGGCAACCGTCTTGAATTTAATTCGGGAGCGTAGACCACCCACGATTAAACTCACTGAATCAGTGATACACAGTAGTTTTTGATGATGCTTCATCCCCAACAGCCGAACTGAGTTGATTGATGCATTGTTTTTGTGTTAGCCCAATAAAATCGTAATAAATCATGGCATGAAAATGTTCACGAGTTAAATCCATTTAGATGAAGACACGCAATTTTCAATGTCGGAAGCCACAAGATAATCAGTCCCATGAATTAAACTTTATTTTACACCCAAAGAGGTAAATTTTCAAATTTAGTCATTACTTTTTAAATATTGTTCTGTTTCTGGCCAGATCCGGATACACCAAGAGCAGCTCTCGTATGATGTAAACATGTACTATTATTATGATGCAATTTATTTCTAGGAATGTTCACGTTACTACGCATTATTACTATGCGAAAACTATTTGTTATTTATTATCGTATAGATCGAATGAAGGTCAGACAATAATTACTCAAATTAAATTAATTTCATTAATCAGGTCAATATAGATACGAATTCAATATAAATGTTATATATTAAATGCAAATTATGTGTCAGAGTGATGTCGTTAAAAATATTCATTTTTATATTCCCAGTCAATGACTTAACTCATTAAGTGTTTTGTACATAATTATCATAACAGAGACAATGTACTCGAGATATAAATAAGAATCATCAATTAACTGGTCGGTTGATTGATTTTTGCCATCACTTCCATCCTTGCTATTTATATTTATCAACGCTGCATAAATATTTCTACAATGTGATTGATATATGTCGCGGTAATCGGATGACGAATGAGAAAGAATGAGAACATTCACAGATATTTATATATTTTATTTAGGTTATTCGTCATATACATTACTTCACTCTGAACAATTTTATAAATTTGTCAGGTTGTTAATCCAATATATTTTAAATATATAAGTTACTACTCTTACCATCCTATATATGCCGACGTGGTCTTGATAGATAATTTAAGTTGTTACACGCAAAGTATAGTTTCTTGTAAAATATGTCAGGGAGTAATTTGTATTAAATATTCAGGATTTCGTACTGTTCCGCTGATGCCGCAAACGCCAGAGTTTTTGCAGTGGTGGAAGGCAAAGGTACTGGAGCTAACGAATCGCATGTTGTTCACGTCTTTGTATGTGCAAGGAGAAAACAGGCTAGATCTTTAGCTCTGTCTCTTGCTCATGCCTTCAACGATGCTTATCAGGTATGCCTTGTTTTAACGCTAAAAAAAAGAATTACTTTACTCCTTAATTATTTGTATATATAATTTATATAATATACATAATATGTTAAACGATTGGTCACTAAATTATTTATACAGTAGAACTTCAAATGGGAATGAGTTACATTAATTATCTACTAGTGAGTACTTAAAAGAGTACTATTACAAGTATTTTAAATTAAATCGAGCTGTTTAATTATTTTCAGGCATGGCAGGCAGACGCGAGCTGTTCTCTTCACTCCGGGGGCAAACAATTAACAACTCCATGGGTAATTGAATGTTTTTGTTTAGAATCAATCACAAAATAAATTTTCGTAATACATAGTATCACAAATGTACTAAAGCATTTTAATAAGATCTTTACAAATTGTTTGCTAATTATGTATTTATAATAGTCTCTTGAATGATATATTAAATTATGATATAGAAAATATTCATGAATTAATACATGTCTAATATAGTATAATTGAAACAGGTTGAATTTCCCGACGAATCAGACGAAGAAGCGGACAGTGGGCAGTGGAAGTCGCCCGCGCCACTCGTCAGCTTCTCTTAACCTTTATATTGCTCTTAATTTCATTATACTCATTACATTAACTTAAATTAAAATGAACACTTATTTAATAAATGATTCGGGTCTCATCCAGAAACATTTGCAGTTGTCAATTACGATTGCGGCTATTGAATGTTGTAAAAATAATTATCTGCATCATTAATAATAGTTTATATTAAAGTAGTGTGATAGGAGTCTACTATTCGGTTGGTTTTAGATTTATGCGTGATAACATCGTAAGAATGATAAGTTTGAAAATGCAAGATTTTATCATCGACGTACAAAACTCTGTTCGATATTATTAACATAAGTTACACCTCGAGTTACTTTATTTCTTATTTTATATGTATAATTTTAGTTGACGTGTGTACAGTTGATTATAAGGATTGTGTAGTTTGGTAGAAATAGCTTTAAAAGTATATTATGCAATTAATAAAATAAAATAATGTCTATTTTTAAATGTAATAAATAGTGTTATACGTATATGGTTTGTTTATTGTCAACAATCCTATATCCGTAGCTAGATCAAGTTTTTTCGTATGACAACAATATGGTGGCAAATGGAAATGTCAAATAATGATATTTTACATTTTTGTGATGAATTATCAAATTAATTTTAAAATCTACATTTACGCTACACAATAATTCGACTTTACTTCGGGTACATTTTTATTTATGGCATCTTTTATTTAGATTTTCAGTAAGATAGATAAGTAAGTAACATTTATTTAGTTATTAATCCGATAAATTTCCATATTATAATGACGTTTGACAGGCATGACGTGTTATATCAATAATTGTCATGACATGCATCCGACTGACTATCCGACATTCGCCATAATGTTTCAGTGTTACTATATGTTATTTACAACATGAATTATTGACCCTAAACCAAGCCGAAGAATTGAATAATACGGGATGCTTTCGTTTAATATGATCTATTCTATACAGTTTGTACATGACGCCGGCGTCGCCCAGACCTTATCGATATTTCCTTTATCCAATTTATTTTTATAAAAGTTACAACTGACTTTTTAAATTCCCACTATAAGGTTACACTCTCCCTATACATATTTAATCAAATTTTCAATCGTTAATCAATTTTATTCATCCACTCAAGTTCAAATACATTTTTTATACTTGTAGCTGATGCCATTTGATGTTAATGCAGCTTCTTTTTGAAATATGAATTTATTAATTCAATTTAATTAATTAATTTTAGTTTTATATGGGAGAAAATACATTATGTTATATAAGATATTTAGAAGGTTATAAATGGATATACATATTTACATTAATTGTGATTATTTAATAAAAAGTAACAAACTATTATTTCTTGACCTAAGTTGGAATTGTTATTCAATTGTGTTTCATTTTACTTGTTTTTTGTAATTAGCCGAGCAGCGAGTTGACTGGCTATGGTATGTGGTTGACGCCACCCGAGTATGTCCGAAATACCATCGTCGTCGTGTTCCTGGTTAAGATTGAGGATATGACCTGCTTATTATATGACCTGCTTATTACAAACAAAAGCAAATATCAGCACGACCAGGTGAAGAATAAGGATAATAATGAAATTACATATAGCCTATGTCTAGCCGGAATAATGGACCTTTCAAAAGATAAAATATTTTTTCATATTTACCGTGGTACCGGAGATTATCTTTACCCACATATTCACGAAATTCGCATTCTCTCTGTATAATGTAATTAGCGGTCCTTCCAAATTTCTTTCCGGTTCAACAAATATTTATTACACCCACACATTTTGATATATAGCCAGTGCCCATCTGGATGGTGAAATAATTTTTCAAAAAGATGTCGTAGTTTCGGAGATAAGATTCCGCATATAATAAAAAATTTAAGTTCTCTCTTTTGTAAAATTAGTATACACTCGTAGTATAGATAGTACAATACTAAGTAAGTCTTGTAATGAATATGTCAATGATCATAAAGTGAAAATCAGAAAATTTTGTAACTTGACTCGGTTTAAAACTATTTATTATCTGTTAAGCGTATTAACATTACATTATTAAATTGTTTATAAACAGGTGACTCAGGTTACAATAATAAGCTTAATGTAACAATAAATTATTATTTGTATGTGAATAAATACAATTGATACCATTTTCCACTTACATCCAAATGATAAGTTTCCAAAAAATATGAAGAAATAAGTGAGTTTGAGTATTCAAGTAGGGAATTAATATCTACTATTAATATAGTGTCAATACAACATTTTAGCTATTCTCTTAATGAACGTTTTAATAAAGATTTTTAACATAATGTTAAACTAACAATAAATGGAAATACAATGTCTATCTGTAACTCTAAAATAGAAGCCTGTAATTAAACAGTGTGTTAAAATTTGGCACCTAAACATATTAAAATATTTTTAGTACGTTTCTTTGTCTGCGTTTTTTCTCATGACTTGACTCCAAGACCACAAGATGGATGCTGTTAAATTTGTCAGAGAACGCAGAGGATTCTTTAACTTAGAATATTAAATAGGCTACTTTCGATAACTTTAAATAGGTTACGAAGTTAGAACTCTTAACATGTTAATTTCTCTCGTAAGTTCTTCGCTGTATCAGTGTGAGTTCAGGAATATTATCAGAACAACCACCGAGTAATAAAGGTCGATTTATTTAACTACGTCGGTATTTGCTACCAATTAAAAGTAACCTGTGATTTAGCAAGATTTACTAGGAGACCAATTGTTTGGGGTGCGTGGGTTTTTGTTTGTTGAGATGATATTTTCCGAAGTGAAGAGAGCGCGGGTCATTAATCTATTTGTTTGACGATCCCGTACCACTGTTGGTAGTACCTGCCTGACCAGTTAGGTGTTCCGCGTTCGATTTCCGGACTGGGCAAACTGTTCTCAGCTCTGATGTCATATTTGATTACGTTCACGGAACCCGGACCTCGGCGAGCTCGAGCGCGGGAATGTGAGTGTGTGAACGTTAATTTATACAAATGTTGTAGACTGTCCCGCGTGGAACAGCTGACTATAGACGGCACTGCTTATATAGTTTAAGTCGTTGCATTCCGAGTGTAGTGAGCGACAGTGGCGCGGAGCACGCGCCGCCTCCGTGGTGGTTGATCATCATGTAGTCGAAACAGTTGGTCACACCGTCACCGTTGCAGTCCTGGAATAGTTTTGAGTTTATTTTTTACTAAATTTAACTCAATGATTGAATATAATCCCATCTAAAGATATTCACATTCAATAAATTTTTTTTTAGTCTACTGTCCATTATAATATGTATTATCTTGCACAACAAAAACTCTCAACAATAAAAGCAATACCGATATGTATCATTTTCCATCTGGTAGTCTGTTTGTTTGATTTATCGAAAACTTACATACAAATGTTGGTTATGTACGACTTCATACACATTTGCGAGCATTACTAACGTCGGTCTTAAAAAGGGCTCGAGTTCGAATCCTGCACGCGCCTCATCTATTTCAAATTATGTACGTATTATAAGGAAATTATAATTTCCTTAGTTCATCTTCTTCGCCCATCGAAGGATATGAGTACATGAACCGAATAACATAATTAATATTAGTTCTTCTAATTTAATGAAAACAATCAGTGATCACTGATGACGTTTCGTAAAATTTTAGCTATTAACATATAGAAAATATATTTTTATAGCACCCACATTGCTCGAGACATCTCATCGTACCTCAAGGGTACGTCGTGTTCCCGCTCGCCTACTCGAGTAGC
>DWPT01004876.1:0-12773 GCA_018251895.1 Agathymus mariae mariae | reverse complement strand
AATTGTGTATACCAATCGCAACCCGAGGACGACGAGGAAAAGTGTCGAGTGGTACCTGGCCGCACTCGTCCCCTTAAGACTATCATGTACCGTCATGTCATTTGTACGTAATATATTAGTAAATGAATTTTCCAATTAATATGCGCTTGCCAGCTTGTCATTTTAGTTTTGTTGACTGCGATTAGCAGATATTAATTTTAATTGAAAAACAATTTTAAAGCAAGCGAATGTCAGATACAGTACGGTCCTTTATCCACGTGAGATACCATTTACTGATAGCGAAGTACTGCGCTTTAATTCTGTAATAATAGGTAAGTGCCTCTATCCACCCTTGCGCCTACACCTAGGACCACATTCGAAAAGGTGCCAAAGCCAAAGACTTGCCATTCTACTGAGCATTTAAAGATATGCCGAGCACGGCGGGCTCGTAGGTAATAATATCAATTATAAAACAGCTGTGCTGTTTTTTATATTGATAATCGGAACATTAGCAGACGATTAACCCAATGAAGTATCATCCCTATCTAGCCGTATCAGTCTACAAATTATTGCACAAATTTCCGTTATTTTATGTCTTATCAATTTACCTGGCCTCAACCTACTTCCAACTTACTAAGCTTACTTCTTACTAAATTTTCGGCTACATTATAAATTAAATATTTTTAGGCCTATATTTTTATCAAACCTACCCACTTGTCCTTTTCCCGCAATACACAATGTCCTCATAACTAGTATAACAGTAATATGCCAAGTTTCAAATGGATTTGTTCGATCGTTTTCGCATGATACTGGAAGACAAAAAAAATCCAAAAATATTTTGGCTTCTTTCATTACAAAAATTTGAAAGAGATTCATCCGTGCGGCATTTTATTGTTATTACAAATGATATTCCTGCTAAAACCTTTGAACACTAACATTATCTTGTAGTATGACTAAGTAAAATGACATTGTAAAGCGTTTGTCCCAGTGTCTAATATAAGTATAGTAATAGATAAACATAGTCAACAATTAAAATAAAATAAATAAAGTAGGTATACCTACATATTTTTATCATCAGCTTATGCCGACAGTAACAAGTAAAAAAATATGTTGCATCTGGGAAATTAAAATTTAGAAGAGCATATCGATAGGGCACGGTGTATTGTTTTGTTTTGTAATCAAAATTATAATAAACATTTTTGTTTCTAATTTTCAAGAATAATTAATAGACATCTTGAAAAGATTTTGAGCTAAAATCAACGATCACCAAACTATCACACAAGATATAGCATCTTTGGTAGCACTGGTATCTTTATAAGTAGATCTAAGGTGAAGCGGTAATGTTTCTAAGTTATTTATGTTCACAATACAACACTTCAACTTACCATAATCTTTCCCCATTGTGTGCGGAATTACCAATCTGGATCACTGCATAAATTTAATTCGGTCACAACTAGCGCTACGATATAATAAAGCGTATCAAACCACGAAACTTAATAAAAGTCAATCCAGATCCTATGCTTGAACATTTTCATCCGACCGATAAGAAAATCACTTTTTAAAGATTTCATTAAAGTTTTGATTTACCATTCCGAGAGACTTTTCAATAATGAATAACTTTCCTTTCACTAAATTGTTTTATTACAATTTAACTGAAGCATGATAGTATTTTATAATAATATACCAAAAACTGTTAAATTACACAGGTAAATATTGTTAGTTCATGTACACTCGATAGCGAAAGTTATGAGGTATTAAACTGAATCGTGGTGCAACACTCGAGGCCGCCGTCGACCGACTCCGACCGACTAGTGACGTACTAGTGAATACAGCGGCGAACGTGAATATGACCTGTACCTACTTGGGTTTTGGCTGATTCATTGTCTCGAACTTCAGTGCTTACAAATAATACTTATTGTTTTTTATTAAAGTGACTGTACTTTCCATATTCAATATTTTTATTTTATATTAAAGTACACAAATCAAAAGCCCAAACGTTATTGATTTAGCTTATAGTGATAGTCTGATGAAATGAAATGGGCAGCTATATCACAACAGAAAAGTTTTCGATGGGCTTCCACGTCATGGTAAAGTAGCACCAGTCGAGACACCAAGAAGCGGTTGGATTTACAGCCACCTAGATTTTATCAAAAAACGTGTATGTCTAGTAAAATACTTCTGTAGGTTGATATAAGATAGTTTAACTCAAACCTCAATATCATTTCTGAATGATTTTTCTATCTACCAACACATACATATTTATTAGATTTAAAATTTTAGACCATTAGATCAACCAGATTAGTTTTTAAAGTAAATATAGTTCCAAAAAATTATTGCGCAGGGAAAATACGTCGTGTGTTTGAGATTATGGGGATTTTCACATATACTGTCGCATTCAATTAGTAGATAACAATTAACAGTACATAAAAAATATGGCCTATAGATAAGTTCATGTTATCTACTGTCTACGTAATAGCATTTATGAAAAATTTAATGATAAACGGTATGACAGAACTATATGATATCACAATAATATTTATAAACGACCACTTAAATACCTAATGTGAAATTTTATCTGTTCAAAACATACTCAATTAGAGGTATAAGATAAACACCTCAAAGCAGCTTATGACACCGTGCCTTTGTAATGATATCTTGATTAGCATGATTCCAACACTGTGTGTGTCTGTCAACTCTAACCTATGTTTGAATTTAAGCTTAAAGTTCCATCGCTATGTTACGTGTCTAATCCGAAGCGAGAATGCGGCTGGTGAACTTTTAGCTACTAGATGTATACTATTTGGCTATTATACGATTATTATTTATATAATTAGGTAATCATTTTGTACCTAATCAACGTTATTTCTATTTCTATAAACAAAAAGATAAACATCAAGTTTAGTTATTAGCAAATTAGCTGTTTGATGATTGGAACTAGTTGATATCCAATATCTACATGAAATTCTTAGAAATAGATTAATACTAAATAATAATAATTTTGTTGATCGAACTAGTTATTTATTGATAAAATTATAAATTTTCCGCTTACATAATTAAGTTGAGTAAATATATTGTAAGTCATTTTCTTGAACAAATCGCCGTTGCCCCTGTGTAATAATTTATATACAATTGCGTTTTCAATTAAATAGGAGTACTGTCATATAGTTTAATATCGCAACGTTTGGTGCAAATGTGTTTTTATAAATTGATGCTGAACAATGCAGGTTATAGATCCTCGATCCTCGTGGTGACGACGGCGATGACAATGCTGTCTACTGTGCTGCTTACTGTCTACTTTCTTGAATTCAACGTTAGCGACTAACGAACTTATCGTCATGTTGGCGGTTATCTTTTATTTGTGTAAAATTTACCAAGTAGAGCTACCTCACCAACTCGCGAAATTAAAAAAAAAACAACTTATAGTGATAGATAAAGTATCGGGCAAATCTTAGTTACAATTTGCATTATCGCTGTAGAAAACTTGCAATCTACATATTTTATTCATATTTGAAATTTAAACGTTGAGAAGCAGGGAGTTACGGGGTAAACGTCCCGTCTGATCGGACACGACTGTAACAAAGACTCCGTCTGGCTGTTGACCCAGGACGAACCTTAGACTCTCCTCACTTAGTGCCTGTTAAATTTAACTAATTAACCGTTATGGCTACAGGGATTAAGGGGCAATTGATGTTTGATAAAATTATTATTTAAAGAAATTTTGTCCATTACGATTCCGACTACATTTAAATTTAAAAAAAATATATATTAATAACGGATTAGTATCTTTGCCCTGGTTATTTTCATTTTCCTCATTTCTTAAATTTCAGTTTTTCTAAGATTAGATATTAAGCGTGAAAATAATTGTGTAATAGTTATATGCACCGATAATAAAACGAAAACTAAATTGGTAATTAGTAGGTTGTGTGCAACAAAGTTATATATAATAAAATATTATATATGTGCCTTAACTTATGATGTGTTTCACTCAATAAAATATAATAGGTAAAAACTACTTTTTTTCTATTTCCCGCTTGTTAACTTCATCATATTTGACGCTTTTAAAGAACGTCCATCAAAAATCTCTTTCGGGTCTATATTCGGCATTGTACTCTCTAGACTTATTGACATCGTAGTTCAGACTGAACCCTACTTCAGAGGCTAAGCTAAGCAGTAGGTTGTTGACGTTAGTTAGGTGCCATTAAACCGGTTAAACTATGTGCAGCCTGCGAGTTTGCGTAGGTGTATGAATTTTCGAGACATTTTGATAAAGTAGTCACATTATCAGTCCGCATTAGTAAGTGTACTACTACATGTCTTTGATATATGTAGTTATTAAATATCTGTATAATCAATTTACATATAAAATAAGTTAGGAGGAGAGTACACAAAATAAAATCTATTTCAAGGCACACTGAAAGTTTTAATTCTTGCGTATCTATAAATGTTTGAACTTCAAATTTTTTATTAAAAAAATATATATAAACTAATTTGTTGATTAGAACAGAGCTCTCCAAACTTTTTTACCTCGTCGATCACTTGGCATGTTTTTCGGTTTTGGGTAGATTACTGTTTACCTAGTATTGATTTTTTTGCAATTTTATCAATTTCAAATGTGTTTTTGACCGCTGCTACTCGCTTTTAAATTTGTAACAGTAGAGAGCGTAGTGTGAAATATAAAAATAATTCTTAAGCCAAAAAAAAAAAATATTATTTCGTCCGAAATCATTTCGGGCTTCCCAACTTTTATTTTGAATCAAGAATATTAATACTATAGCTAAGATTTTAATTTCTTCTGTGCACTAATATCCCTACTTCGCTGATTATATTATAATTGTGAAAATAAAAAGTAAGCAACAATTCTGCACAATCCTTTGTGCAGACAAAGTTGGAGATCTTGTTAAAAAGTTGACACAGGCTATAATTTACCGCGGAAAAATATTTTTTACAATATAAAAACTTACATGCAGAGAAAATAAAAACGTAAGTTATACAAGTAGATATGATTTATATATTTATAAGAAAGTATTATGGAAGTAAATAGGTGTCTATTATCTGTATACAAATGTTAATTAATTTCATTCATGGAACGGCAAAATTAAAATCACGACCTGCTTAAATGAAGTAAATATCGTAGACCTCCATATACATCTCATGGACGCCATCTGTTTTGACGTAGACCCCATGCAGTTCGTGGTCGACCCCCGGAGGTTGATTTAGACCACTTCGTGTATTACGGGATTCGAATAATTGTCGTAACGATACGTTTTTAAATATTTTTTTATTACAAAACCAGCGTGCTTAGCGGCTTCACAAGGATGCAATTTACTAATGAAGAAAATGAAAAATATGCTTAGTAACAATCTATAGTGGTTTAGGCAGTGCGTTGTCTGTAATCCAGTCTACCAATTCGTCGAGATATTTTTCTAACCGAATCTTAATTTGATTTATATATCAAACACTATTAATTATGGTTTCCTTTATTAAAATTTCTTTAATTTACAATATTAATTTGTGACTTAAATATTGCAAATTACAATATTTAAAACATTTATAACTACCTTTTCTGCTATACGGTCGCTTCTGGATAACTTTGAATTCAACTGAACGTTTGTTTATTTTTAACAGATTGCAGAAATAATTTGTAATATTAGGCATGAATTTTTAAAGAAACCTTGAAACAAAATTAATCTAGAACAATAACAAAATATCTAAGTTTTTTTGTGGAACGACTGTTTTATTTTCGTTACTTATAATGAAACTCAAACAATTGACTGTACGTTTAGTGTGTATTTTATATAATTCATGATATATTGTTTGTTCTAAAGTCAAAATGTGTTTCCACTCCTTGATAGAATATGTGTAACTTATTCACGATATTTTTTTTACACAAGTTAATGCTTGACAACAATCCCACATGATCGTAAGTGGTCATGAAATCTTAAGATGTTGAACCCACTTAAAGGTCTATTCATTCTCCTCTAGAAAACTCATATAATAATTATAATATCATTTAAGACCTTAATAATTGGTGAACAGTGAACCAAATGCCAGTTCGTTCATACCAAAGAAAGGATTGACGCAAAAATAAATTAGGCTGGTGTTTTTTTTGTTAATTTAAAAGTTACCTCTTTTCAAGCAACATTGTCCTACATATTTGCAAAATGACAAATTTAATAATATACCTATGAGATAAATAAAAAAAATTCATTCATATTTCAGTCATGAAAAACTTAGTTGAGGTTAGTATCTACCACGTAAGCTCATCTCACAACACTAATTGTAGAAAAAAAATAATTGCTAAAGTTTGTGTTTCATCTGACGTCTAGTAATATTTTTAGCCAAACAAGCATTTCTGTTTATGTAAAGAATAGGAAAAGAGGCAATTCGTTAAAAAACATTCTCATCACGTAGGCCCCGGCGAGATTCGAACTCGCGATCTCCTGTTTACTAGACAGGCGCTTTAACCAACTAAGCCACGGCGCCGCTATCTCGGAATGTGAAATTTAATCTCTTATACTGTCTGCTACATTACAACAAATATATGATAATGTATATAACATCTCTCAAATAGTAATATCAGTTATTTACATGAATAGTTGCTGCGTGTAAAGTGTATGCGAAGACAATTAGCGATAAAATCTGAGGTCGTATCGGATTTGTCACATGAAATTTTACAAGGATTAGATCGACGCTCTGGAAGCAGATAACATTTTGTAGTGAATGAATTTATTTTCGATAGAGTGTAATTAGTGCAATAACCTGAAACTGAGTTATTTTAATTATTATTAACATAGAATAAATAAATACATTAGGTACATTTACGACTACTGGCCGTATAAATAGTAAATTAACAGGTATAAAGATGATCTAAGATTTTATTATTGGTTTTTTAACCGTTAAATACAAAGCTAACATCAAGGCATTCAAACAACGAAAGGGCAATGCAACCAGTAAATAGTGAACGGTATCTATGACGAGTATATGGACATGTGTTTGGCATGTATTAGTTACTAATTAACACATCATAGATAGATAATAATAAGTTCTGTAATTGTTACGGAAAATATTTACTACTTAGGGGATTCTTGCTATATCTTCTGCCAAAATTGTTCGTGGTGAGGACTTGGTAGAGATACAATTTTGTGTGACTTTCGAAGTGTTTGTATACACCTACTTCTAATGTAAAATTTTATCTTGATTCCGAATTTTTAAACATACTTTAACAACAAATTTAATTTATTATTATTGGTAATTAAATCTATATAACTATATTCCCCAAATAAAGTATATTGTTTAATACATAATAATAAACAACATAAATTAACTTTGTAACTTAAGTTTTCCAAGAATGTACAGATAGAAATGTAATGGCGGTCGGCGCCGTCGCGCCGCGCCAATGCTACACCCCTATCTGTGCCGCGCTGGAGCAAGTTGCATACAATATTTTGGCCAATAGCCAAAAAAGGGTACAGTTTTCTCTGTCACAAGATTTGGAATTGGTAATAATTAGGGCTTAAAGGTGTAAAGTCCGTTTCCCAAAATAAACAGCCTTGCTTTGTAATCATTAGGCTTTGATCAGGCTCATAGTAAGGTTTATTACGAAATGTCATTTCAGAAAATGTAACATTTTTTTTTATTTGTATATATTTATTTTTTATCTATGTCTATCAGCTTTTCATATTCCACTACTGGATATATTTTATTTTAGACTTTCCTAAAATCATATTTATAAATTCATGTTATATTAAGTGTATAAACATATTTTTACTTTCGTTTATTCCCTCCTAGACTGGAGACTCCAACTGACAGATTCTTTTTTTCTAAGGCTGACGTATTTCCCTATAATTATAGTATCTAGAAATCATTTGTATTGTATAAAAGAACAATTGTGCCTTTAAACAAGCTCAAAGTCGTGCAGCATTGTTCAGAGTTATACTCAGTATTTTTGTATAGGATCAAATCCATAGACGAAATTCATTGTTTCATACGAGAGCTCGTAGAATAAGGAATAGAGGCAATTCGTTGGCCTCATAGTTAAAAGGAAGTTCTTGAAGACGATCGCGCCTTAGCAAAAGTAGCATTCACATCGTGATCAGTAATGCATGCTACACAATCTATAAAGCACAAATACACGCCATTGCGTGTTATGAGAAAACGCCGTTAGTAACGACAAAGGTGTTACAAGCTCGTGCCCTGGCAACTTGCGAAAGATGAGGCCTGCAGGACGCTGCACTAGATATATTTAGATAGAACATATTTTCTAGTTCATTTGGACGCTACAGCTATCACCAAATATTTAATACCAATTTGAATGCCCCGGATCTAAAATTGGAAGATTAACCTTGATGAAACCTTATCAGTGCTGTATTTGATTATTCACATTTGTTTCATAATTTCAGATATTCCGACCATCCATTTTTATATGCAAAGGTAAATAAATATAATAGGCTGGATAACGTCAGCCGGGGTTTTGCAAAGGGAATCTTACATTATTAAAATACAATATAGGTCATAATAATTTTATTCTCATATAATAATTGATTATGATACATGGAGCGCTAAACACGCACCGGTCACTTAACGAGAAACGCAACTTCAACGTCTTCGCTCCAAATACATTTATTATTTATTTATTTATATTGCATCGACATTCGTTTTGCAAAACTGTGGCTACATATTCACTAGTGAGATGTCTCAGGGCAGCGTCTGTCAGATGGACGTACAGCCCTCGCGATGCTCAGTCGATCGCAGCGAGGTCGCCGACCGTTACGCTTTTATACATATATACTTAAAATGTAACAGTCAATTAGATAGCCGGATATCGGTCCGATCAATATATTTACATACAAACAAACGGAACACCTCTCGCGCACTCTTAGCGTCGCCGGGCTCTGCCCGAGGCGACCCGGCTTCTTCGACACGGATGCAAAGCGGAGGTGCGTGATCCGTGCCAATTTTAAATAATCTTACATCACTTCCATAATTTACGACTTAATTAAAATATCGAGAAGCTAAATTAAGCGACTTCAGCGGTCGTCCGTCGAGTGCTTGATTAGCGAGGGAGGGGGGAGGGGCGAGCGCACGAGACGCTCAGTCTGCTTTCACGTCAGCGACAGAAGGTGCGTCAGACACAGCCGGCGCTTCCCCGGCCTCCTCCGCGGCCTGCTCGTTCTCTGGCGCGCGCTCTGCTCCCCCGCTACCATCTGCGCATACAGATAACCACGCTCATTGCAGTAAAATCTTCACTTACGTTTCACGTGTGCGGTAAATTTTATGGATAGTTAATATTTCAGATAACGATAGATTTGCATCGCATGCTCGTGGTGTCATTTCCGTTAGACGGCTTTGCTAGCGTAGGCTATTCAATTATATGATGTGGATAGTAGTTTATGTTAACTATCGAGTCCCGGTTGTGTTTTCTCACTCGCATTGATGCCGCCAACAGATTTGGTAGGTTATCCACAAAATCATATTTGTATTTTCCATCAGCGTGAAGGTTGCGAGTACTCACTGCGCTGATGGTGATGGTAGTAGAGGTTGGGCCGCGCGTGCTGAGGGCGCGGTGCAGGTGCGGGCGCGCGGAACAATGGCAGCGCGGGTGCGTGAGGACGCTGGATGGGCGCAGGGTAACGCGGTGCCATACCACCGCGAGTTAACGCGTTACCACCGTTCACGCCACTCGCTCCACCGCCGCAGCGGCCATTGTTCCCGCCGGGAAGCATTTGCTGAAGAAAATTAACCATGCAGTTCCAAAAGTTGTTATAGTGGTTTTAAGACTATGTATATCTTAATATTTACAGAGTACTTTATGTATTGTGATATTGTTAAAATAGAGATACTGTTTACAATTTGATACTGTTAATAAAAAATGTCTTAATAACAGGCATATAAAAAAATTGCCAGTCATTAAAGTTATTTTTTAATTAAAATTATAAATTGTATTTAATATTGAATTTAACATGGTTGTCACCTCGAAAATAACCTGTTGCTGATGTTGATGGTGTTGGTGAGGCGTATGCGCAGGCGGCGGGTGCTGCGGATGAGATGGATGCGGGGCGTGAGGCCCGTGGGGCGCATGCGGCGGCGGCGCATGGTACTTATGCGGCGGAGAATGTGGCTTTTGCGGCTTGGTAGCTCCCTTGGGCGTGGGCGAGGACGCGTCGCAGAGTGGCGCGAATCCATTGGCGTGCTCGTGTAGAGGACTCTTCAATTGTTGCTGCGGGGGCGGTCGTGGTTGTGGCGGCGCATACTGTTGTTGCAGCGGCGGAGCTCGATACTGCTGCTATAATAAAGACAGAAGGATAAGAATAACTATTACTCTATATTTACCGCTGAAGCAAAATACGCCAAGTCTTTTATACGCCCAAATCCAATGCAAGGGAGTTCATCTATTAAATGAAATTAAACATAAATGTTTCAATGTGAAACCCAGGTTAGTAGTTTTAGTTGTATGAGACCAATAAATAATTTCCTGTGTAGTACAAAAATATATTATCATATGTGGAATTGAAAAAAACTATATAAAGGTTAGGTTATTGCAACTGAATACACAAAACAGTTCTTGATCGTGTCTCCTCTTCTCTAAGATACGGTTTTGATCCTCAATGGTTTCATCACTACTAGTTCCTTCACATTCTTCTGATATTGAATACCATACGGCCATAATTTTCGTTATTTTTATGTAATTACAATTTACAATTGGCTACGAATCTGCAGTACTTGATCCTTTGTAGGGATTCCCTTAGATTTAAGCCCGGCGTTGGTCGTCTTCACCGTAAGGCTTTATTTTTCAAAATGTTTCGATATTTTACCACATTAACAATTCTTTCTACAAAGTGCAGGCGGCGGCACACGCATGCAACCTCAGAATCACAGACACACAAACAGACCCAAGAAATTGCACTTTTCTTTTAAAACTGTCCTCGAGAAATGATTCGCCTTTATTTCGAATGATGTCTTTTTGGTCGTATCATATCTCCCCATTTCACGGTAAGTACTCCTGCACTGGAATGTCGGTTTTCCCGAATAATTTCCTTTAAAACTGTAGCTAAACAATTCGTTATATATATATTTATGGAGAGATTGCCGCGCGGGGCAAATGTATTCGTTTTATATACATACGAAACGCGCGCACGCACACGCACCCACACACATAGTGCCGTTGTTCTTATAATGCTGGATAATACATTTTTTTAGTAAGAAGTCTTAGTCGGAGGCTACTTATTGTCGTCCATTACCACTGGTTAAAAAATTTCGAACTTTTTTTGTAACGGGTTTCCTGCGACCCTTCATCGCTTAAAAATATTACTGAAAATAATGAAAAAGTACTTAGAACATAACTTTTGATACCTTATGACATCTTAAATGACAATTGATTTCCGTTTTTAGTTTTTCTTTTTCTATATAACACGTTAAAATGGCTTAACGCTAGGTATAGTCAAAATATTTTGCATCAATCAAGAACGAGTCAAACTGTTTTGCGTAACCATTTGTAAATTTATATATCAAGGACATAAATTTTAGAAAGAGAACTATTTCTTTAATAGTGTAAAAGTGAAGTCGTTTTAATGGAGTATAATATTGTATAAATCGTTTATTGCTATTGCCTTTCTGGAAATAAAACGAGTTGATTAAATATATTTATTCTTCACAATGCATGACAGGATGAACCTTTTTTGCATTGGGGCTCTCGTAAGTTTGTTGTTCATGGATAAAAACAGTATGAAATAAAATATTACATGTCTATTGACCAAGAGACCTTTCATTTGAATCAAATAATACCCATCGTCAGTTTAGCGGTGTTAATTAGAAATTGTTTATTACAGAGTTACAACAGATACACAGTGGTAAGAATTTACGCCACAACTTAAAGAGAGTATTGTGGTTGATTGCGTCATATATCTATATCATAAATAGCTTTGCTATTTTTACAGATTCAAAAACCTTTAATATATTGAAATTGTTGTCTTTGTTTTATAAACAGAAAAAACTACCTGCATCTGTTGGACGGCGGCTGCAACATGCAGTTGAGAGGATAAGAACTGCGAGCTAAACGCACTAGACTGCGCAGGCTGCGTGAACTGTAGCGGATAGGTGGGTGCGGGCGCCGCGGGAGGCTGGTAGGGCGAGTAGTATGAAGAAGCGGGCGGGGCGGGCCGCGGTAATAGACCCGGCAGTGAGTACGGTGCATCACCAACGGGTCCTGAGTATCCCATGTATTGTTGTTGGAACGTGTTCACACCGCCCACTCCGCCAACGCCACCACCTTTGCTTCCTGTGGATATCGAAAAGTGTGAAACCGATAATGTGAGACCAAAGAAATCTAATCTACTTTACATTAAAAATATTTGTTTTATCACACAAAAATTCTTTTACTGACATTTACATAAAATCAATTAGTGTAATTAATTTTTATAAGCTTTAAAAGCTAAAACAACCCGCATTAATATGCATAGGTATATCTACACACACCGGCAGAATTAGCGGAACATAAAAAAAAGGAAAATTAAATGTATTTTTTCGTAACACTGGCTGGTTACATTACTTTTTTTTTATTTATGACTAATATGAAAATGAACATTAGCCGACGGTTACTTTTTTCATTCGCACATCTCTATCGGTTGCTTCAAAATTGATTTTCCGTTTGCGGAAAGTTTGTAAGTTTTGTTTGAAAAACATTGTATTGCAGTTTTCTGAGGATTTTGTGTTTTCTCGCACATTGATCAGTTACGAGCGTAGGTTATGCCTGATTTAACGCTATCAGAAATCATTAGGGCAGATGAGGTGAGACGAAA
>DWPT01004875.1:0-12774 GCA_018251895.1 Agathymus mariae mariae | reverse complement strand
CAGAACTAGACGAGAATGAAGTTTTAAAGTTATAACCATTTTAAGATATACGACACAACGAAGTATTAAATTTTTCACCTAATCGCCAAAATTGACTGGTCTCAAGTGCCACCGGTCTCGCTCGATCATGTTTCTATTCCATGTGCTAAAAAAGTCAAGAACTTAGGAATTTATATAGACGAATACCTTTCTTGGATACCGCAGCTCACTGAAGTAAGTAGGAAACTATTTGCTGCAGTGGGCTCTCCTAGAAGACTTAAGAATGTTCTGCCAATTCCAACAAAAAATTTCGCTTACCCAATCATTACTCGTTCCTATACTTGACTATTCCGATGTGTGCTATCTCGAAGTTACTGAGGAGCATCCAAATAAACTTGAGCGCCTTCAAAATTTGTGCATACTGTACATGTTTGGGCTTCAAAAATATGACCATATTTCAGAATTTCGCAAAAAAAAAGTGGCTCCCAATTCGCCTTCGCCGAAATGCTAACATTCTCACTGTTCTCTATAATATCCTATTTGATTCAAAATATCCACCATACCTCAAAGAAAATTTCAAATTTCTCCATTTAATCTAATCTAATCCGCTCCTCAAAATCCCTTGTTCTCAGTACTCCGACACACTCAACCTCGTTTTACCATAATTCCTTTGCGACTGCGACCGTACGCCTTTGGAATTCCCTACCTGAAAACACATACGTCACATTGATTCCCTAAATTCTTTTAAAACTAAGGTCAGAGAACACTACTTACAACTTTGATTATGTGTTCTCCTTATTTCCGTAATCCCACCTCGTTCATTGCTGTCTACAAACTATCTTATACTTACCTGTTACTCAATTTTATTTAGTACACTTTGCCTATAGATAATATTCCTATGCTTTTAAACTTCTTACGTTAAGGTTGTCTGGAAGAAATCGCTTTTTAGCGATAAGACCGCCTACTGTATAATCATGTAATTTAAATTGTTCTTAAGGTATGTCTGTGCTACGGTGTGCAAAAAGGAGTATTATTGTCATTATTTTCATTCACAGAACGAGAAAAACCAAAAACAAACGCAAATGCTATCTTTAAGCTTAAGGTAGTTATTCCAAAGCGAAGCGAGGGCATTTGCTAGTGCATAAGAAGCACTGGTGCAGCGTGGTGAATGTAATTCACAGTCTAGGCTTCCTCACTGACGAGGAAAGGCACGTGCCCCGTAGTTGACCGCTAATGGTTGAAAGCTATGACCATGGACTAAGCTATGGTCTAGCTTTAGACGAACCCAGTTATTAAAGTCAATTATATCAAGAGTGTTTAAGTTTGCTTAAAGTATGATTAATTTATACAATACAAATTGAACTAATTTATAACAAGAGATATCAGTAATTTTCTAATTTGTACAAATTTATCGTTCTTATATAAACTATCTAACATCGTACATTTAAATTATTATACATAAATTCTTCTCTCTATTATTACGTTACTTTCATCTTCTCATCTGTAATCTTTGGTTGTTGAAATTTATCTACAAGGCGATGTAACGCTACTCTTTAATAGTTTTATATCATCAACATTCTTAAGAACCTTCACGAGCAACTCTCCTTATACTTTTATTGCTTGACATTGTGAGAGATTGAAATCTAAGTAATGTCTTGCTGACGGACTGTTTTTTGGATAAGGCTCACTATTCGTAACTGTGCCGCATATTAAGGAACAACCATGACATTATCGCTCGTGTGATCAATAAATGATATGTGTGGAACGCGCCGCCGGCGATATGCGGCGTCAAAATATACGCGTAGCAACTACCGGCCCCGAGAAGCAAGAACGCTAGGTGGGCGAGTAAATAAAATGTACCTGACTTTACACGACATAGGCGAGCCTGAAGGTAATATAGGCAAATATAGATTATTAAATAATTTTGTTTTCCCGTCACATCCATTAGGGGAAGCTGCTCCCACCTACGATCGAGGCATAGTGCCGGTTGCAACTCTCAATACGCTCCTACATACGTCGAGACAGAGCACTTGGTGTGGAAAGTGTATTACATCATCTCTAAAAGTTTATTTTGGCATTGATATGCGCATTGTTTTTGAAAAAAGTCAATATATATTGTTTAATACATACTGTATTTCTCCCGAATGAAAGTACCCAAACTTTTTCTCCCGAGTAGTGATTCAGCTAGTAACAAAATGTTAAAATTTGAACCATTTTTAAGTTTTTTCACACGAATTTCACAATTTCTTGGTTTCGTTAATTACTTAGCAATATTCTATGCATTTCATAAGTCTACTCGTATCATAAGTAGAAGCGGAGACGTAACAAACTGAAAAACCTAGTGAATTTTGGTTCGTGCAAAGATACATACTGGCATGCCCGCTAAATCACGGCTTAGCACTTAGATAACACTGTACCAGGGATGTTATGGAACTCTGTAACCGTAACCGAAACTATCGGATATCTGAAATAAAAATGTATGCAAACCGTAACCTTATTCGATAAAAAGTTTCGAATAATTCGAATAAGGGGCAGTTTAAATGAATCATGTTATGATAGGTTTAAGACAATACCTAAAGTCAAAATGTTATCTTGTAAATATATTATATATTACATATTACAAGTGATTATATATTACAAGTGAAAAATCATCTGTAATGCGGAACCGAAATTATCCGAAATAATAGGATAATCCCATATAATTCATATTAGTAATCATAACCAAAATCAGTTAAATATTATTTATATATACGTATCCAAATTCAGGTCCGAAATTTTACATCTATATCATCCCTCTATGTATTTTTATTATTTACTTCACCTTCCTTTGTTACATCTGATTTTTGATTTGATCAGGCAAGTAGTAAGGCGGTGATCTTCTTCTCACTAATTTATTATTACAAAAAAGACTGTTAGATGTTTTTTAAATTAGATATCAGATGTCGGCCGTCCGACAGATTGGATCCGATAGAAGATATTCCTCTGGTTTAATTTGAAATTGCTAAAATAATCCGAAGGAAATCATAGTATAATCCTACATATGATTAACTGTCAGATCCCAGTAAGAGGGTATTTATAAATTACTGTGGGTGGTCAACAGGTTTAGGATTGTTAAGTCATTGCAATAAACTGTACGATCGTAGAGTCGAAAAAAGGCAGCTTAAGCTGTCACAGGAGTTTTCGATGTATTGGACCCACTTCGGGCAAGTTCAGTAAAGAGGATTAGGCGCAACTTGGTGCGTTTTGAGTTATTTGGGGATTCGATAGGTTGTCCGCACCCCAAAGTTGTGGCTTAGTATAGTGCCGCGGTAACATTGATGAGGGTTTTCACTTAAGGTAGCTATTTGCTCCAATGGATGTTTTTATGAAGTTACTAACTTTGTACCCATATAAACTGCTACAGGATTGAATTTGGAGAGATAATATTTTTTTTAAGATTTATTTTATTTTGTTAGAGATATAGAAAATCTGCAAAGCCTTGAGCACAGGTGCAGGGCTGCCAGCCTCTCGGTCTTCTATAGCATGCATTTTGGAGAGTGTGCGCAGGAATCGTTCGACATAATTCCCCTATCGCCGTTTCTCCATCGAACAACTCGGCATATGGCGGGTATCCATCCTTACGTAGTGAACGTACCTCCTGCACGGACGACGCGGTTTGCGTCTTCATTCATTATCCGCACTGCAAAGGACTGGAATAACTTGCCGGCGTCGGTGTTTCCGGCTACTTACGATGTGGAAGTCTTCAAGAGGAGAGTGAATAGGATATTATAAATTAATGCGTTCAACATCTTAGACTTCATCACCACTCACCATCAGGTAGGATTGTTGTCAAGCATTAACTTATCTTATGTAAAAAAAATAGAGGTCAAATCCTACGAATAAATATATTTAATCGTAGGTCAAATTATTTTTTTTGGAATCTTTGACTGCCAGGCTGACCACGTCTCAAGCTAAAATCACTGTACAGATTTCGATGATACTTGTCATTTCAGTAGTATTCCCAGGAAATGGATCTGTACATTCGAGATAGGAAGTAAAAAATTATATGGACATTCTATTAGGAAGAATTTTTCGCTTGGTTGCAGCATTATAAAATTTAACGAAACGTAACGAGGGTATATTTGTAACTTAAAATATATATATAAATGTTAAAATGTATATATATATATATGAGGTAATAAGCAATTACTGGAATTCAACAAATCGATTTAGCATAAGTATGATTTCGGCGATTGTTAGTTTAAAATCATATAGACGTCGTTTACTACCGTTGCATTGAACGTAATAATAGGTAGTATGCATGCAGAATTAATACTAACTTTTGAAATAATTTATTATATGTACATGATAACTTTTCAAAGTTCACTAAATGATGAAGCCGCATCGCAATATTATCTTCTTTATTATTACAACTCATGTAGTTCCACTACTCCCTATACAATGAGGGGAGTTAAGCTCATATTCTGCCGCGCTGGCTAAGTGCGGAGGTAGCAGAATCAACACATATAACTTTGTTTAAAATATCTAAATACAGGATTAGTTTGAAATGAATAATTTAAAATCATACATAAAAAAAGTCACAATAGCTATTTGATCCTCTTTAACGGTTAATATGACGTCAGATAGGCTTCGTAGAGTATATGAGCAGTAGCGTGCAAATTTGAGATTCAAAATACATTATAACAGTTCGTTCATATCAATTCGCCTCTTTGAAGTTTGGTAAACAATTCAAAACTTTACTTTTACACTTGAGACAATCGTGACGAAAAATTTTGGGAACAAAATATTAAAATCAGATTAAGTATGTCCATTCGTTATTCGTCGGCATTCGACGCGGAGGAGTTTCCGAACAAATTGAGTTACGTGTTATCGCTTTGATTCGGTTGAAATTTACATTATTTACGTCTGCATGACGCCCGTGGACGTGCCTCGAGGGATAGCTATCGTATTTAGTTATTATATCATTGCAAACTACCCTCGCTTCGCTTCAGAAATACTACCTTAGAAATGGCAACTGCATTGTTTTAGGACTGTTTTTCTCGTTCTGTGAATTACAAATACATATATTAATTCATAACTTTTCTATTTATGGACAAATTGAAATGAACTGAACTGTAAATATTAAGTTACGCTTAGTGGAATACATTAGTGAAAACTGTAATGGAGTCGGATAAGGCGTTTATTATTAGCTTGGTCGCCGAGGGACTATCATAAATTAATGAACTACAATTTTGGAGGTTGTTTTGAATGTTCTGCAGACACATTACGAAATAGTATTTGGAACGTTTTACCACGCGTATTTGTTTAGGAGGACCTATTTTCTCTTCATGAGGATAAATAAAAATATCTGATGAAAATGAAATAGGGCATATTGTTTTAAGGTGAAATATATCGCGCCATCCGCCAATAAACCTCTCAAATTTTGTTTTGTAACGTTATCTTAAACGCCCAGAAATCGTGAACAATGAATAGCTGTGCCTTTTTTACATATATATATACTTTAACTTACATATTTGTTCTTGTGGGGTTAAACATAATTTTTCCTGAATATATATTCAAATTAGTTTATTTAGTATTATGCGGCGAATGTAGAAAGAAGTTTTTCAAGTAAAAACACTTTAAACCTTATAAAATATCCTTTTGTTACGCAAACGGATTGTTAAAACTCAATTTACGTATAGCTTTCAATTTAATAACCTATATATCTATAAATAGTATTTGTAGACACCATTAAACTATAGATATCTAAGTAGTAAACTAAAGGAGTGGAAATAACATTTTTTATTTGGTTACGTAATTAATAATATTACAATACCCGCCGTCCAATGCAGAATTAATGGTAGATTACTGAACTATTCGCTCTACGATGAAGTCATAATAATAAAAGTCTTAATCGAGATTGCATTCCCGAGTGCTTAGTTAGACTACCTTTGTGCAAGTTAATTACTTAGAGTTACACGATTATCTCAAAGATAATGTTTCTAACTTTAATTGTTATAGGGTCTTAATTTAGAAGTTAACAGCAACCCGACCTCGCTTTGCCTCAGAAAACCTACGCCTTGCGTTTAGAAAGAGCACCCACATTGTTTCAGCAATTGGTTTCGCTAGTTTTATGTATTAGAAACATATTAATTTTGATAGCCAAAATTTTGTTTATTACCCTCTAAACAAAACGTCTCAATTAACTTTTATTTTCTATCCCGCGGGAACCGATCTTTTTGTTGAGATGAATAGCCTAAATAATGACCCAAAATTATTAAAACAAATTAACCTACTGAAATGCTAAGTACCATCCAAATTCAATGGTTTTATGTGCGACATGCCCAGACAGATAAGAATTACAAAAAAATATGTTTTGACCTCTATGTTGATAACAAAATCTACCTACATTATAATTTCCCAAAAATATTTAGTGTAAAGATTTGTCCTCGTTAGTATTATCATTAGTATAGATATATATATTATAGATAATTGCTACCTAATTAAATATATCTTCAAGATAATACAGAAAGATGCATCCTTTAATATTTCGTTAATTTTTGATCGGATTTTAAATTAACTAAATTATTGTATTGTTTCTTCTAAATGTAGATGAAGTCATTAAAACATATCTGGAGTGATTTTAATGATGAAAAAAACCTAACCACTATATGCGAGTGTTGTCAGAATTAAAATAGGTGGTACTGAGCCTAGGGGTCTAAAACAGACCTAGTGTCGTAACCATACTTGTTGATCAGCAGGGAAAGTTGGTCCTAGAAATAAATGGAGACTCTTACACCCCAAACTGATGTAACCAATTTATCTGGATCCATGTAACAGCATTGTGGAGTATGTTCTAATGTATCATGGGTATTGTGCTTCGTACCCAAACGTCTTGGATAATACGTTATAGAAGAAAAATGCAGTAAAGAATACGGGAAAAAATTGCATGTGGGAGTGTAAGGGGCTCCAATCACCCTTGAGTTCAACCCCACCTCCCCTGCTCGTGGAAAATTCTACTTAACAACGGACAAAGTTATGGCGTAACTTATGAAGATTGTTGGGATCTGCACAGCCTGACTACCTAGCACTCTCCAGGTAAAACCGACTGTGAAATATTTCGGTTGCAGTGTCGAAGAACCAGTAATAATATGTGTCCCCCGCTTCCTTTAAGCTCAGCGAGGTCATGCCTTTGAATTCACTGATGTCTTTGTACGCAACGGTTACCAATTACCATCAGGTGGCTTGTCATTTCATAAAAAATTAGGCTTGAAAATTTCCATAGGCGACGATGACTGGGTCACATAAGGCCCGTCTGCTCTTTCGTCAGAACTTCATATAAACAATAAAAAAGATCCTCAAACTATGCCTATAATATGACAAGAAAAACTTTGATGCTGTCACTTCGGAAAGTCTCTACAATTGACAGTCTTGGAAGAAGAAGCGGCGAAGTAAATACTCACAGTTACAGTTAGACATTATAACTTACATCGACAAGACTAATTTTAATTAAAGCAGCCGTAACTTAAAAATAATCATGCAGCTTGTAATAAATTTTGTTGTTTTGCATTAATGATACGACAGTTAGTCAATTCAGACAGAATTTTATTATAAAATAGCAGTCCGTTCCGACTTCGTTCTGGTTCAACCGTTAATTATCATACATGTGGGATTGGTAATTTATTATATTAAAAGTAAAATATGTAAAGTACGTGAACGGAAACGTAACAGTGAATATGGATGTGGTAGTATGTCGAATGACGGTTTGCAATGTTGAAGGGAATTGAAGCAAGAATGGCTGAGTTGTGGTTGAGACGTGCGAGACAATTGTGTTAAACGAAGACGAATATTAACGGTTAAATTGTAATAACTGCAATTTAAAGATATAGATGTTATTTAATTCGAAGATATCATCACATACATATGCACTTGGTGTTTATTGTGTACACAAAATACGATATTATTGATTGATCGTATGTTTTCATCTGTCGTGATGAACTTCAACTACATATACACTTGATATACAGCTTATGTCCACCCGGGACACCGTCCTTTTAAATGGTAAAATTTCCGTATTTACACAAACAAAAATTAACACTCCCTCTTTATAATATCAGTATAGATTACGTATTAATAATACCATACTTACATAAGCTAACGCTTATTACAAGCATGTCAGCTGTGCTACACAATATTTTCTGCTTATATTTTTAGTAACTTAGCTTAGTTAAAGAGTAAGCACGCAACGGAACAGATGGCAAGCCGCCAGATTATAACATGAGGTCATGTTACCCGCAGTTACTGAGGTCGGTGACAGTATAGTGATCTGCTAAACAGATTATATACTATACTAGCAGCCTCCTCTGACTTCGTTCGGGTTTAACAATTAATTATGAATACATAATTATAATAATGATTCATTTTTCCCCGTTGATTAGACATAATTAAGTTTACTGATATTTTATATAGCTTATCATATGTCGGTCACGTGTTCTCAGTAAATAGCAATTTTTATTAAGATCGGTCAAACCGTTTTCGAGTTATCTCGAGACATACAGGCAGAGAGACAAATTTTCAAAATGGTCAAATTGATGTCGGTTACTCATAAAACGATTGTTCATCATGATATTTGAGAATAAAATGGAATATAGAGACAGACTAACTGTAGATTTATAATAATCTTTTGCGGCTAAGGAGGCGGAAGAGTGAACATTGAAAGTACGGAAGCGGGAGTCTTGTGTCCGGATGTTTTCGCAAAACGTTCGTGGTCTAAACTTTAGGCCTGTGTGATAATTATTTATTGGATGGATGAAGGTCACCTTCCCAAAGGCCTTTGCGATCAAATTTAACATAATGTAGCCAAACCCGTTATTTTTAAACTAGCTCCTCAGACCTACTGTACCGTGATCCTTGATTTGGTACGACTAATTATTTAATAGTATTCATTTTTGTGGTGGCGTATGCAACCTTGTTAGGATTTGTAATGCATGGGGTCCCAATGTCCATACTGTTTTACGGCAATAAACAAAAATTGGTGTAAGCGAGGATAGCAGTTTTATACAACGCGTTAGACCTCCCAGTTTCTCTGGTAATATATATCGTTTATAATATATATCGTTTATAATATATATTTTCGTTCGTAATTGAATTTAAAACTTGACAAGCGGAAAATTGAGGAAGACTTTAATTCGCTTCAAGTGAAGTGAATATTCGTTCGAATGGAAATAAGGCAAGAAGGAATTTTGGGTTAAATTGGTTTATCGTATTCGGCAAGTCAATGCTTGAAACTTCGTTACTTTGCACAAACAATACCGTGAAACTTCCGACGCTTTCCGACTAAACAGTATCAATTTTATAGTTTAGTAAATTTACGGTAGCGTTGTTACCTGAACATTTTACATAAAGACATAAGATTGAAAATTTATTGAACACGTTTCACAGGGTCACTGTTAGAAATATTTTCCCTGCATAAAGTTACACAGGAGAAGAAGAGCAGTGGGATTCTCATTGTTTGTAAAGCCGACTCGTATTCTACAATTTTACTGGGATTTCTATTTCGCAGTTGGATTTACGACACAACGCGAGTTGGCGTTTTGTTTGTTTTCATGAAATTTTTAATAATACTCGAATTAATCTCTAGTTATTATTGTTTTGAGAAAGAAAATTTAGATTGTAGAAAAACATACGTTGATATATACTCTATACAAACTCAATATTAATAATGAGTAAGAGGCAATTTTAATAATGTTAGAAATTTGATGGAGATTATTTTATAGTTCGACTACTTCACTACTTTATCCATACAACATATAATTTAATCTTGAATATATTTAATTTGCTGTTAATTTTAATGGCATTATTTTATGAACTGTAATTCTCGTTCAATAGTTTTTAATCGGCCTGTACTTTGTAGCTATAAAAATAGTGCACGGGATTTTGGTATATATGAGAGTTGTCTCGCAATGACTCCGCAGGCTTTTATAGCAACTGTACAGTGAATTTACGACGGTATTGTGACCGAGACTTACTTATTGTACTAGTGATTTATGTATTACCAGTTTGAATGTTAATCTGGGTTATTAGATGGTTTTATGACTCAATAAAGTATCGGTGGGTGATGCGAAAATGTCATATTTATGTGCAGTAATATTGAAGAGAAGGAATATGGACGTTTTGTAGATTGCTCTTTGTCTAGCCATCAAGATGCATGTATAATTATACACTTCATTGGATTTAGGATATTTAACAATATTATGTATGTTAGATACACGAACAGAACCTTATAATCATATCATATATTGACAATAATATGTCGGGTTCTAATAATTTTAAAATGAAACAGCTATACATTTTTAGTCGGTTTTGTTATTCTAAATGGACAGGTTACAATTGTATCAGAAGGATATTTCCCACAATGATATGGGCTAGTATCAGAAGACCTCTTGATTCCTCTGATTTACGGTAAACGAAAATCTATAGTGCATTTATACATTTGTACAGTTAGTCTTAATTCAACATTGACCAATATCCAAAATGTTAAAAACAATAATTCCGTATATTTGAAGCAATTTTCGTTGTAGCTTTAATCTTTCATACTTGGAAATAATAGTATCCAACGAGCAAGATACTCATCATACCAAAAAGTTAAACGTACCGTTCGTTTAAATTGGTTGGAGGTACTCGTAAGCAGCTGCGGCAGCGCGGCAGGTGCACGTTGCGTCGGAATATCAGTTAGCTTCTGTCACTTGTACGGTACGGACGAGTTTTTAATACTTTTATACACACTTTTTATTATGTGCCACAATGGCGAGTACTTCTTAGGATACAATGAATAAAAGGCCGAAACAATATATTTCATAGCCTGAAAAGAGAGTGATATTCAACATGATATACAATATAAATTACATATAACGATATAATTAACACTAAAGCGTCTAATTTAGGCATACACTGGACCAGATTTCCGTATAAAGTATACAGAATTATACTCAAAAATGGACTAGATCAAAATGTTCAGATTATGACGGTACAATTTATTATTTGATAATGTAGGAAATTAATCAAATAATTAATAATCAATGAAAAGTTCGACGTTTTATTCTATTTCTTACATTAATGTAAAATACATTATAATATCGTATTTTGAAACTCTTCTATGAGAATGTTCCGTATACAGATATACGGATATACGGATATATGTTATCTGTTATTTTTAAATAGTTTTAATAATAACTAAAAATATATTTATTAAAACATGAAATTGTTTCTTTATAAATTCTACCATTTGTTGAGCATTCGAAAGAAAGAAAGAAACAAAGAAAAAAAAGTTTATTTTACTCAATTTTCATAACTAATTAATAACCGACAAACGAGTAGACGAGTCACGTGATGGTAAGTGGTTACAGTCGCCAGGTCGTTGTCGGCCAAGAATAAAGAGGAAAGAAGATGGTGTTAAAGCTACCGATTATACTACTAATAATAAATACTAGTATAAGAATATGATAATTGGTGAAAAGCGTTCACATTCAGCATATGGTCGTGAAAAAACCACGGCTGCTATTTTTCACTTACTTAATTTTATTTAATATTAATTGCATTTATAGGAAATATACATATCATTTAAATATTGACTAAATATTTATATTTACAAACATTATTGCTATAATATGATGCATATAAAATTAATTTATATTTAAAAGCTGGGATGTTATGGAGCTCCAGAACCGTGACCAAGACTCGGTTATCCGAAAAAAAAAATATATCCGAAACCGTAATTGAATTTGATAAACAAGTTTCGATCAATTTCAGATAGGGGCGGAGTCTTAATGAAACACGTTACGACAGGTTTTCGCTGTCTGAGCCATTACATATACCGTGTCGCTATCATCTTTGGATATTTTTAATATTGGATTTTTAAGGTTTTTATTCTATAACTGTAATCGTAACTTATCTTGTAAATACACCATATTTTTTTACAAGTCCTAAATCATTTGATATATATACGTAACCGAAATTTTCAGAAACATAGATAATCTGACTTCATTTCATATTCGTAACCGGTAAAATATTATTCACATATCCGTATCCGTATCCAGGTTAAAAAGTTTTATAACGTGCAATATTTTGTAATGAACTTTAAAATATCAAAGCGCAAGCTATTTACGAGTATATCGGTCAGAAAGAACCGTGACGTCAACTTCCGCGACTTCCCATTAATAAAATATGGAGGGCTGGTTTTTTGAACAGTCACTGGTTATTTTATTACCGTGAGAGGACTCTATACCCTCTTGTCCCATTCTAACTGTCTCTACAATCATTTATATTTGATCGATTGATTGGTTAATTGATTGGTTGGTCGATTGATTGATTGGTTGGTCGATGGATTGATCGATCGGTTGATTGATCGGTTGGTCGATCGGTTGGTCGATCGGTTGGTCGATTGATTGATTGATTGCTTGATTGATCGATGGATTGATCGATGGATTGATTGATGGATTGTTCGATGGATTGATCGATCGGTTGATTGATCGGTTGGTCGATCGGTTGGTTGATTGGTTGGTCGATTGGTTGGTCGATCGGTTGGTCGATCGGTTGGTTGATCGATTGGTTGGTGGATCGGTTGATCGATTGGTTGGTCGATTGGTTGATTGGTTGGTTGGTTGATTTATTGATTGATTGGTTGATTGATCGATCGATGGATTGATCGATGGGTTGGTCGATCGGTTGGTCGATCGGTTGATCGATCGGTTGGTCGATTGATTGATCGATGGATTGATCGATCGGTTGATTGATGGATTGATCGATCGGTTGATTGAT
>DWPT01004874.1:0-12774 GCA_018251895.1 Agathymus mariae mariae | reverse complement strand
GTGTGAGTGTGAGAATGTTTTTTTTAATTTCGGAGTTATGGTAATCTGTAATATGATTTTATATTAAATATACTTTCAATTCCGTTTTTTATGTTCTATGTGTATAAATGAAACTTTAACTAAGAAAATAATAAAGTCCATTTTCCCAGCTTGATCTCGTTGGAAGACACAACTAAATATGATTATTTTCGTAAGGTGGCAACATTATTTAGATAACCTAGAAAATATTGTCCGTCATCATACAGTACTCAGCAATACTTTAAGGGAAAAAGTGCGTAAAGCTTACCATAACGCAGAAGGAAGGTCGTTTGCAGTTTTATTTAGAGACCATAAACTTCGGTTTCGTACTTGCCCTACTAAACTTCGTAGTGTGGTTATAAAAAGTTATCGGTACTATATTTTACTAACAGTATATTGAACAAGATGTAATGGCAAACCATTTGGTAGTAGTAAATGTTTTTTCATTACAGGTTATCTATGCGATTTATATAATTAGTAGCACACTACTAACCCGCTTCAGAAACCACCTTAAGCTTTCGTAATCCAATAATTATTTTTTCAATTTAATGTCATTAATCTACCAGTGCTTTTCATATAAGCGTAAAAGATAAAGTAACTACGTGATTTTACAGAGCTTAATGTAAATAATTTAATTCACCAGTAGTCAATTCATTATGTATTTAGACTGTCCATATCACTGGACAATGATGCTTAGCTCATAACAACTATGTATTTGTAGGCATACTTAGATTCTATTTTCGGCTATACATTTCATGTTTCATCTTATGTAAAAAACCATGTTTTTTTCTGATATAGGTTCGTGGTTTGAATTATATTCAAGAAAATACTTCAATAAAATTGGATGATCTTTAACTTAGAAATAACTGAACCTAAAATAAAAATAAAAAACCATTCACTACAAGTATCTCTACATATAGTTTCTACAAAAACCTATACAAATTCTTTAAATTATCAATAAGAGTCGGAAATAATATTGGATTCATTGAAGCCACGCGACCATGTTTAGTTTGTAATTCATCGGATTTTTGATTGGTTGTCTGGTTTCAATCCTTTAATGGTCTACTTCAAAGTATGTGTTATTCCCGTATCCAGAACACCTAAAGTCTGCTACATACAGACAAATAGGCGGACGTTCGTCCTACAATTTCTTTATTTAATTATCAGCGATTTTTATTTCATTTGATACTCAAATGTATCTTTTGAGACAAGCTCAAGTCAACAGAATGGTAAGCTCAAATTAATCGCATTTTGATTCTGTCGACAAATAATAATAAAATAATTTTAAATTCAATTCGTTAATCTTAGTGGTTGTTAACGAGAATAATTCGTCAAGTCTTAAAAATCTCAGACAAAATATGACTCATTTGATAAAACTATCCGATAACAAAAATTGATTATTTATTCGACAGCATCAAGTATCGTGTACCCACAATCACTGGAATATATGAATCATCATTAATGGTATTGTTAATACCCACGTAAGTACCTACCTGTAAGTACCTACTATTTCTTTACCAATGAACTCCAAAATCACATTTTCATACTAAATTGTAACAACTTACTCTTCTACACAGTAGAGACAGAAAGTACACACTAACAACTAATTTTCTGAAAGAAATATAGCAGTGATTATATTGAAGTAGTATCTTCAATATCGATAATAATAGGAAATATAGTATCGGATATATTACAAACTAAGTAGGATATCTCTTAGTAGATTACGCACAGATCAGAAAAATATTCGTTTATACATGTGTTTTTTTTTGTAATATTTGTGGCAGGGTTTATTACGATGTTTCGTCGATAAGGTAGGAAATGAGAAAATTACATTGTGAACCATTTGATATAAACTGTTTCGTTTATGTTCAGAGGTACACAATTACAAAGCGATCTGCTACGATAATTCAAAATACACGATATTTAAAGTATGTTTAATTTATTTAAAACTTGCATAGTAAGTATCTACAAAAATAATTATAATATTTCTAAATCACTATTTAGTTATAGTTTACATAGGTATATTTATGTTAAAATCTGTAATATTTGGTTTAAAAAAGGTATTAAGCGCAGACCGTGTTATTTTCGAACGTCTTCTTAATTACCTGTACACACTAATATGAGTACGATAAGTAACAATAGTGAAGAACAAAAAGAAAAATGAAAATTGTCGAAAGCTGATGAATGTCGACTTTCTTATGTTGATGGCTGTCTATAGAAATTTCAATACGATACCAAAGCTATATCCCGCCTGACCACTAGAATTCATTCGCTGTACAAACTAGAATACTTCAAGGAAATTTAGAAATAAAAATGAATAAACTGCTTGAAATTTATAACTTCGACTAGTTAAAATGCATTGCGTAATAAGGTTTCAATGGGTGCGTAGGAGCTATTTGCCGCTGTAAGAAATTGCCAGATCTGTTACAATCGAGGCAACAGTGATGTGATATTATAGTAATTGGAGTAGTTAGAACTGAATGTGTGACTGTCATGGAAGCTTACTAGTAAGTTGTACGCATGAGTATTTCTCAAGGTTATCTAAGTATTCAGCAAATTGCAACGAATAATATAAGGCAGAATAATAAGATCTGTTGTATACATTGTGAGGACCTGATATTTAACAGTGGATCCATTAAATTGAATACGATGATGACCATGGTGAGTATTTTTCCGCGATACTGTGTCATCTTTCAGTGCCTGACACAAACACGTTGTATTTAGTCTATTCTTCACTTTTTAAATAACTGAATCCAGGATCGGTTGAGAGCGGAATAAATGAAAGCAACGCTGATTTAGTTCGTTTTCAATGTTCATGTACATGTGTTCAAATACATGATCAAATTTGAGTACTAGTCTATAAGTAGTTTAAAAAATTAGCTTGTTTAGGGGATTAATAACGTATAACTATGGTTTGCATCACTATAATCCAGTTTGAAGATTAATGATTCGAGCTAGAAAAGGGTTCATTTAGCAGTGCCAGCAAAACCCCAAGCAATAGAATCTTTTAAAACTGGTACAAGGTATAAGTCCTCAAATTCAAATCCTTTAGTCACATAAGTATGACTAATACTTATGCAGGTATTTTGTTTCGGTTTTATTACCGTCTCGGATACATACGTTATTATGGAGCAGACGAAACGGCGGCAGACACTACTTTGCACCTCTATTAAAATAGTGACACTTCATAATAATATATGGGCCGATTCTCTATCATAAATTAAACATAATGTTATGGTTATCAACTTTTTACTTCATTATTTCCGTACAGGTAAATAAAAGATCAGTGGATCCACTCATAGATCGACCCACTTACTGTCCAATATTTAAACTTAGTCTGACACTTTTGTGAATTAGTTCAGACATTGCAAATTCCTTCAATCTAGAAATATTTTTTTGATCAACTTAATATTTTTGTGAGGTAAAATATTTTTTTTCGATAATTAACAATCAATTTACAGATCCAAATATAGGTGAACATAAATATCAACATTGTAAGGCACACACGAAGATATATTAATAAAATCACTGTATTGCGTGAAACTGGAAAACCGTGTTTTTTCAATCTACTGTCATTTATGTTTATCAAAATTATCATCTATTCCAAATTTAAAAATATTGTTTCTTAATACATATAAAGATAATAAGGTTCAAAGTAAAAAAATGAAATAAAAAGGTTTATAGGCATCTTTTTAGCGACTGATTTCATGTATGTGCTCGACAAGAAAAAAAATTTTTTGGTATCATTTAATTCTGTTGATATTGAAATACGAGTATCCTAAACGTTCTTAGTCAGTTACTTCCTAAAATATTTTCGAATAATAAAATACGTCAAATTATAATACCTTATTTTATAAATTAATTTGGAAACGTTATCCCTACCTGTTACTTGCTTTGCTTCGTTATAATTATAAGTCGTGTATGTCGTAAAACGAATAAGAGCAAGATTAGTTAAAGGCGATTTAGGGAAACTTCATCCAATATATTGATTATCTATCTATAGATTTATTTGTGTATAAGGTACTTGCATCGCTACGATTGTTGTATTTATTATATTAACAATTTTATTACATTCACATAATTCGAAATTATCAATGTCGAATTTCCAATAAATCACTACTCACTCATTCACACACCTATCTATAAATTTCAGCGATTTTAGTCTAAAATTTAAGTTTCACTACGTTTTTAGTATCTACAGCGAACACGGCTGACATACAACCTTTCCGTGGGTACAGATAATATTTTAAAATCATCGAGTCGTTTTACGGTCTTCATGCCGTGTAGAATTTATGAAAGATCGTCCTTAGACGGTTAAACTTTAAATAGGTCTTATATTGACATATAAAAGCTAGAGATTTATTTTACTATAATATCTATCCAATGAAACGGCCAAATTCATAATTGCCAATATTTTTGCTTTTGCGTTCGAGTTTTTATTTTCGTATTCGTCTATTAAATTTGTGAGTGCATAAGTTGAACAGTTGTTTTATTTTAAATTTACAAATAATGACAAACATTTTTATTGCGTATCCGTTACATGATTATTGGTTCTAAGATCCCATACTATGATTCCATGTGTTGTGGGAAACTAGGTTCAAATCTCTCGTTATAAATAAAACAACAAAAATTATACATATAAACATAAAGTGAACTAATTATACAATAATTCTGTGCGTGCGTGTTTATGTGTGTTGATACGTGAGTGTAAATATCACTTTTAAGAATCTAAATTTTTCTGTAATAATCGCAATAGATACAGACATTTTGATAGCATTTCTAGTTTTTAGAGTATCTTAATAAACATATTTTGTAATATGCTTTTCCTTCTGAATTCCTTTTCATCGTTTTGGATCATCTAATTTAATTAAATAAGTATCAGATTAAAAGCATGGTATGGTATGATTACTGAGCAGGAGGAGAACACTCATCTGTAGTCCATTATAAAAATTGCATTCATTTTGTTGTATTATCTATATCCTACGTTAGTGATCCATTTTTTTTATGTATTAAAATTTTAATATCCTTACTACCAATACTGTAAATAAACAACGATATTTAGTTAGTGTACGTGAAGTCGTATCTAACGTGCTACAAATATTCCTACTACATCAAAACGAATTACGCAGAGATACATTCGCACAATCTAACCGTGATAGCTTCAGTGTCTTGTTATTTCGCAGTTTAATTTAAATATGTAAATTTTATTAGGCATAATACAGGCTGAGGACTCTTGAATTGCAAATGAATGTGACATTACGTTTTATAGGCTGGTAGCCAATTCCTTTGGCCGTTTTCTCGGTACTCGTGGCAAATTTTCACTTAAAAGTGTCCTAAAATTTACTGGCGTTTTATGAGGCCTGTTGAAGCAAATAATTAGTTGTTTATTATGAACCAGATGGCCCAACTAATTGTACATTTTGTTTGACGAGTTGGTTATTTGTGTTTTGATAAAATCGGAGTTCCTCAGTCATACAATTTGAAATTTAGAAATAACGTGCGTATTCTTTTGTTTTTTAAACTATTTTATTGAGTAAATTAAATATTTATTTGAGCTATCTCATATTTAGGTTCTTCATCTTTGTCGATCAGATACATGATAAATAATGAGAATAAATTTTGTATACAAATATTAAAATTGTAACGGGGGCGAATCTGTACATTAAATATTTATTACCAATCTTTGTCATCCATAGACAGGTCAAAAAATTTATTTTTATTTTTGTCCGTATGAAAACGTATCGCACTAAAACACTAAACAGATTTGATTGTCATATGGCATATATGAATTTATATTATGGTTCATAGGATAAATTATCTTTTCCCGCGGAATAGGAAAAAAGGTAATATGGACATTCTATTAAAATAGCAGTAAAAGTTGATACCTGGTTGCAGATATTGCAATACTAATAATTATAGAACTAATCATGGAATTACAAAAAATCTCAAAAACTTGATTCAAAAATTCAAAATAAGTAAAAAATAAAATGTTATCCCACTAATGCATACTTTGAATCTTTTTTGACTTTTAAATCAACTCAAATTTAACGCACAAAATATCAACAAACCAAATCAGTGACAAAGTGGGTGTCATTGATGAATAAGAATCGATTTACATTTTTAAATTTTTGCAATAATCATAATAATATAATAATCATAAATAGGTCATTTACAATATTGACTTTTCGATTCTATTGAATAAACTGTGCTCAAAAATCTAAACTAATTATTTTTACTACATAAATTATTTAAATATTAAAGTAATAAAATTATTTATAACGATATATCATTATATTATACAATAAACACATAAAAAAAAATGTGTCGTGAAATGCTCAATTAAGTTTATTGAAACGTGTCTGAACATGACGCGTAAATTGCCTGAAATTTCCTTTCAATTTAATCTCGCAGTTAGAAAATGAAAGATAAAAAAAAAGAAAAGAATAATAATAATTTACTAAAATTCAAATATCACTCTCTAATGTCCACATATTTAATGTATGTAATATTTAGTAGAGTACTTCTTTTTGGTAAGAACAATTACAAAATAAATACAATTTTACCATTACGTACCTAACCCCAAATGTACTACAATATAAATAAACAGTAAAATGTAATCAGGCTAATGCATTCTTTAAATCTGGTATGATTATAAGGTTGTTAAACGAGGGTAAGCCCACGCGAATGAACTTGGGGCGTGACCAGTGACATACGGTTTACTTCGGTGCAAGTCACCTGGACTAATGAATCCACTCAACCTAAAGACCACCGATACTACTAGCGAAGAAATAGAATAAATACATTGCATTAACTGAACAACTTTAGATACTGCATAAGGTTAAATGGGTAAATATATGGAGTTCTTCCTTCGTATAGCGTTCATCGTAAGACTGAAAACTTTCAAATGTTTCTTTGGTATATTACAACTATGTTACTATTGGGTATTACGATTGGCAAATCAATGATTCCGGACACTGAAAACTTGCTTCACTTACAAGATCTCATTTCACGCTTAGCGTTGTATTAAATATTCTGCACTAAAATATTACAAAAAGTAGATAAAGGATATATATACTAAATATATAGTAAATATATTACACATCTAAAGTATTTTTAATTATATTAACTGAACTCAGGTAGTTTAAAGTTACTGTTCAATTTGATTAATTGAAGCGAAAAATTTAACTTATTATAGTAGCGTTGGTAAAACTACGCTTATCATATTATTACTAGTGGATTAAATCCTTATGTTAGAATAAATGCATTTGCCAGGCGCTGAGGGTGGTAAACACACTTATTTACATAATAACCCCCCAAATGGTGACTGACTTAAATTCGTAGTGTAAGTACTTACTATAATATTGGCGTGGAAATTGTTATTGTAGTGTTGGAATTAATGAGTTTTATCAGCGATCATGTATTTTGTTTAATATTAATAAAAATGGCATAATTAATTATCTGTCCTCTACATTATTGTAGCGGTGGTCACATAAGGCGTTGATAAATGTATTTCATTTGAGGTGATGGTGAATGCAATATAAATAGACGCTTTTTACGTCTTGCAAATATGGAAGTATAAAATTCCAATAAAAAAAAAGAATAATTTAGTTAAGACAACTCTTTAAAAAGTACATAATATACTTGAAAAATATATAATATACTCGTCGGCTTTAAAAGAAATCCTCCTTTCGTCGGTTGGCAAATAAAAAAAATTATGTCAACTACGGATTATATTCGCTCGGCTACAAATTGGACTTCGCATTGCAGATTATAAGAGCTGGCGAATACAAAAGATTTCAAAACCCAATTCTGCCGAAAAAGTTGTCAGAATTGTTTTAAGTCCACTCTAAACAAATATGTACGTGCGCCTTCAAACTTTTCCAGTACTGTCATATACGAAATTAGGAAAATTTAGAAAGAAAACTTTGTATTAAAGAACTCTGTTTCAGTGCAATTTGGAAGAACGATCGAGCACCAGAGTTTGTGCCAATTTTAACAACGTAGAAAGAGTAAATTAATTACGATTTTCAAAAGGCCGTACCCAGCCAGAAGTTATCGAAAATTGGAGGAAACCGGGTCAGCTTTGTCATTCTTTGGCAAGGACACGATTTTATGACAAATGAATACCGAAGTTACCTGCATACCCTTGTCAAATGCACTATACAAGGAAAATTATTGTCACATAATCTGGCGTGCAAAAAAACATTTTCTACAAAATCTGAACAAATTCACGTGAAGTACGCGAAGTAGCAATTCACATTTGGTCACGTCAGTCCTTACATTACGAGTGAATACCCGAGACTATCAGCGTGCTATTGCTTGTGATAATGTCGATGATGAATAATGATGATGAAGAACAAAACAGTAAATTGCACGCTTCGTAAAAATCAAATTAAAATTTGGTGATCCTAATAGGCATATGAAACAAAGAGAGTTGTGAAATCATGGAACTATTACTTCAAAAGTGGTAAGCGCTCGTTAACTGGACGGTCCAGTAAGTTGCGTGGCGAACGAACACCCTATGGGTGTTCAGAAATTGGTTTTTAGGCACGTATTGTTTCAAAACTTTTAATTAACGTACCTGATTTAAATATGGAGTTTAAGTGGTAATGTAATAGGCAAATAGAATTTTAGTGTTATGGTTGCAAAGTGCTCAACAGCATGTTTTGTAACTTTTGATAAAAAGTATTTAAGGTTGAAGATACCCTTTTGACCAGCTTTGCTGAAATATATAAGATTAAAATTACTTACAAACGAAATTATTTATTTAATATAAGATAAACACTATTATTAATGATTAGTATATTCCACGACTTTGTTCACATAGATATATTTGAAAATTATTACTTCGTTTGAGAAATGATTTTTTTTGTTACACAACCTTTTCGAAAATGGGAAAAACACTTGAGATGAATATATGTATCTCAAAGGGAATTGTATTTGCTTAAGATGGAACATTAAATTGCTGGTCATGATAAGAGTGTGTGGCATACTAATAATTGGTTCACGGTCTCTAAGATTTATCTACTTCAATATAATTTATTTGCAAAAATACTATTAATAATATTTTGAAATAAGGAGGCATTGAAAACAGGAATTCCGCTTTTTGAAACAAATATATCTGCTCGAAATATGCTGTAGTGTCCGAGAAAATAAAAAAAAATTGAGAATCAATCCTTAAATCAATTAATTTTTTTAAATTGGTATATCTAATGCTGAAAATAGCCAAAAATAATTTAAAAACACATCGCAAAATTTTTCAAACTTAAGGCACTGAACCTATCATCATCAAAAGTGTAATGAACCAGAATTGCACAATCACGAAGCTATTTCGCGAAAACTAGAGGCGTTCATTATTTCAATGACTTGCATGTGCTGTCTAGTGAACGGACACGTTACCCTATTAAATGTTTATCTCCGTAAATTTATAAAATAGGTACTTTAGTAACATCCAAAATAGTTTTACGTAAAACGTAGAACTATAGTACGAAGTACTTTCCAATTGAAATCCAGAATACGATTAGATCTATTTATTTTTGTCAGCGAAAATGATCGCTGTGCGCTGTTTCTATTTCATAATGTATTTCAACCCATTTACGGCCCACTGTAGCTTGTTGCTTCTTGTAATTGAGAAGGATAGCGTGCCACATGCTGCCTTTAGTTCGGATTGAGTACTGCTCGAATAAATGCCGGAAGTTTTTATACATCCCGAAAACCTTAACATCACTTAATGATTGCTATCTGAAGACAATTAATAGGATAATGGCTTAACTATGTGCCCTCTGAAGCATGAAAGTGTTTTTAAATGTAATTGCTTGTCGATTATTTAAGATTCACATATGTCAGACATCACACCCACGGTATAAGACGTGGGGCAAGATGGACGATGAGTTTCTTTCTTAATGTACTGTAATTAAATAAGTAATTCATAATGAAAAGTGAAAAAAAAATTAACCCATTTCTAGAAGCATTTAAATTATAATCTATGAGATGTTTTAAAATAATATTAATATCGAGGAAAACCTTTGATGCAATATCGTCACAAATTGGACAGGAAAGCTGGAATTTCCTTCCCTTAGTAATAATACTGCCAAGTTCATAAAAGATTTCCAGAGTAAAATAAAATCTGCAAGGTAATATTTTGTATCTCTTCCCGTTTCAACAACTGAATATTTATCAGTAAAATTCTGAATATTTTCTATATAAAAATGTCTTAAGAAAACTCGTCATTACTTTGTAGTAAAAACTATTCCTTATCTATATTAAGTTAATATAAGCATTATTCTATGCACAAAGTTTTTTAATTTTTGTTATTTTATGTATCGTTAGATGCTAATCAACTTTATAACTTTATGTATGCACATACATACATATATTACATAAGTATATGCATAGTAATAACCGATTTGCAACTTCGTTTACTCAAGCGAATGCAAGCACAATAACTAGACGAGGTTAATTCAATTATGAGTTTAGTAACGTCCATTGCCGAGGGGCTTTCGGAAGTGGCATGCATCAATCATTTTCTCATCCACTTTATGTCAACTTCATATTTTGATGGCGATGTGATTGATCGTCCTTGCCACGTTGTCACTTAACTCAGCAGAATCATAGGGAGTTTGGCAACGAACATATAATTTGATTGCCGCGAACGATACACTTCCTTAGTTAATGTTATTCGGAGTGTTGATAAACCATTAACATATAAATCAACCTTCATAAGTCGTAGACTTTGCTTTACGATGTAAAAATAAAAATGAACGAAGTGCGCTCCCGTCAGCGTTCCCGCCGGCTAAGGCGACGGCACAAAACGAAGAAATACTATTTCTTCCACGACTAGAAATACTTAAGACAGAATGCTTCGAGAATTGCGCATTGTTGGTTGCTTGTGTAAATAAATCACAATAACTTTTATCATTTTCACGTCGTTAACAGCCTTAACTAGAAACGGTATGGTTACGGAAACAATGAAGCAGACTGTTTCGTGATAAAATTGGAAAATTATTATGTTTGCTTGGTTTTGTTCAGTATTCGATTAAACTTTTATAACTTAACATGAACTTGTTATAAATTATTAATGAGCCGTTATGCATCTATACCTTGATTTATAACCGCAACATATATAAAGGTGCCCTTCGTGTATATACAGCGCAGTTAACAATCATAATTATCTCATAGCATACGGCTATGATCGACCGACTTAAGCATCTTACGGCGTCAGTCGCGGGTGGATGACCTTTAATAGTCAAATTACACGAGTGTTTTCGTGATTCGTGTGAGGCTTTAAAATAAGTGTATCGTTGTGACGAAGTATTATTGTGTAGCAATCATGTTGAAGGCCTTCAAGTAGTATAAGAACCTTCGACATTTGAGTTAGCCTCTCATAACGCCACTAATTTATCTTCACTAGTTCCTTATCAGCTAGAAAGAACCAGTGCTCTACTGTGAGCAGCTAATGCGGTGGACCCAAAAATTATAGGAAAGAGGCAGCTAGTTAAAGTGACAAGGTTGGATATAGACGGTTGATCCCGCAGATTGGTATGCAGCCAATGCGAGTGGCAATCTGACAAAATGGCCAATTACTTCTAACATGGACGGCTTAGCTCGAACACCGCGCTCGAACGCATCGCGTCTTTTGCCGGAAAAATGAACCTCTCATGAAATTTAATGTTGAAATGTCTTGAAACGACGCCAAATCCACGCTTGAATTATTTATCTGTAGTATTTTAATGACTTCTCCCTTTCTTCGTTACAGTGAAAGTGTTTCTTAATTTTCAATAGTTATTCTGTATTCAAATTTTCAATCGGACATTGCACTTAAAATAATGTACGACTATGACTCATTTAGACCGCTTACTGCAATTCATATTCGAGATAAATTGCATAGAAGTTGAGCAAAAGACGTTTAATATTGGATATAAAGCGACAGTTATTTGACCAAACTTATTGAATTCAAAAATTTGGCACTTCAGCGGCAATTTGTTAGAACTGATTGGTTTGAAAAATAGTTCTGATAACATATTTTTCTTCTCTTACCGTTGAAGCTGAGGTCAGGCATGCATTTATGTTCTTTGATGCCAATAAATTACATTATTGAGTTTGCTGACTATATTATGGGTTATAATTTAAGATACTTTTATCTTGAACTATAGAAAAAATAAAATTAATAATAAGATAGTAAATAAAATGTTGACTGCATCACAACAGCTATTATAATAAATTTTTATGCTTCTAATACATAGAATTCGCAAAAAGCCGTTCCTAGTGAAATGTGGCTGCTATTTTATTCGTTAGGTTTGCTGAAACGAAGCCAGGGTGGGTTATTAAACTGTAATAAGGTTTAAAAAACTATGTACAATTAACATCTTTAATTATAAAAAGATTGTGAAATATAAGCTTCAAGAGTGAAAATAATATATACCCCACTCTACCTGTTTATAAGAAAGTGAGGAACCGAAAAAAAAAATTGATATTTCGGATATTTTCGGTTATATTTTGTTTATAATATCTCTTTTCATGAAACTATTAAAAGTGGTTTAATAACTTATCCCGACTATGGAACTTTAAGTTATTCTACATACACTCGACCGTTCTTCCATCTCATTCTTTCTTTACTCTTGTTCCATTTTAATGCATGCATATGTAACTAGTGAATAGAAGCGCAGTACTTTTATATTCATGTAGGAAGATATTTTAAGTATAAAATCCTTATTGGATTTTAAGTAGACTGGTAACACTGTCTAGTTTTTGCATTGT